>MU401552.1:81659-136936 GCA_022579005.1 Poronia punctata
AATGTTTGTATGGCTTTGGGCCCGGTACGCAATAAAAATTTAAAATTTATTTTTTTTTGGGTGTTTTGTGGACCCCCTCATGCCTTACACACTTTGCCCCCCCCCCCCCCCCCCCCCTGTATCGTAAACTCGGTGCTGATTGTCCCCCATCCCAAGCACATGCCAACGTTCCGTCTATCCAGAAACGGTAGAAACGTCGCCAGGGCTTACACTCGATTGGTTAGGCCCTCGCTAAATGCGTCGGCCACTATACGGCAAGTGGGTGGAATGGCCGATGCCAAGTTTACTCCACACTGTCGGGTTCACTGCAGGCGCTGCTTATGCCAACTCTTGGGACTCGTTGTCGCGAGCCGATTGGCAACACAAGCGAAAAAAACGGTCCAAGCGAATCCGAGTCTAGTCTACTACGGTAACTAACCTTGGATAGTCCATCGCCGCTTGCATGCTTCTTTATTTTTCCTTCTCCATACTCGTAACCCATGCTCTCTATTAAAAGCGTACCGACCGCATCGAGAAAGCTGTTCGCCTCGAAACCCACGAAAACCCTTCGAGACCCTGGGAAAGACGTGCAGCTGAACGAGCTTTACCGAACACACGTCTCGTATTTCCTTCCCCCTTTGCAAATCGCACATCTTCTCGCCAAACACGTTTGCAGCAAAAAACGACCTACAGACCTTCTACTCTCGCATAGGTATTCCCCTCCCTCCCTCCAATCGCTTCGAATGACTGTCTTTGGCAATACAGACGAGCAAATATCGGTCAATAGCACGGCGAAATTATAGTGCCGTAGGATGTTGCATGTTGGATTCGCGAGATTAGGTAGGTATGCCGTATACCCAAATCGCGACCAGCGTTTCTTCGTTTCGTTCTACAGAATACCTATGTCGGCTAGGGTACCTCGATAAACTTCAACCTTTACATACTTCCACAACACTACGTGTAGGTATCTCGGTTAGGTACATGCCCTATCCTCCGCCGCCTTCGCTAAGGTCTTCCATCGTCCGCTGCCGCCTACCCGTCCCCGTGCCCGTGCCCATGTCAATTACCCACATGGCGCCTCGTGGGAAAGGGAAGGGAAAAAAAACCTGTAAAGAGGGCCAAACATGTCTAAAACTTTGCGCAGTTTGTCCATGTCCCATTCAAAAAGCTGGTCTCGGTTCGTGTTCCGTCTCGGTAAGCGGTCCCATTCGCCCAGCAAAAGTACGAGTAGGTTAGGAACCTTGCGGCTCTGGGCACCACAACCACTATACTGTACGTCTTCTGGAAGTACATAGGTAAAAAACCACTCCGGAGAAGCGAACAATCGACAGATTTTCACATGTGAAAAACGAATGGGGAGACCAACTCGTAGAGAAGAAGAAGACTGGCGAGCAAAAGAAACAGCCACAAAATATAATACAATACAAACGCGTATTGTAGGATAGTCTAGGTATTAGCGGAGAAATGGAGATGAACAGTCAGACACTGACACATACACATACACGTAACCTAACCTACTTTCTTGGCGGTGTATGTATGTTTTGAGGATCCGTCACCCGCTGTCTGCCCAGCCCAACCATCGCGCGCGCGCGATCTCTCTCATCACATTGACCGCCTGGTCTGTAGGTAAGTTAGAGACGAGGTTTTCCAGCCATATAGGGACGACCACGCGCTAAGCATAGGTACTTAGTTATTGGTATTTCTTTCTCCAGCCGAGATCCTTTGACCCGACCTGGCACACTCCCGCAATTACTTTACAGTATCTCAAAATACAGTAAATGGCGAACGAGTAGGTAGGTATCACTGTATCAGCAGATGACGGCCTAACCTTAGTTTAGACGGCCCATTTGTCTCTTGTGACAACACCTTCCCGCTGCTGCGCCTACCTAAAAGCTACTTCCGAACAACAACAACAACATCATGGAAACTCGCGCCTACGGCCGAACACGGCGCGAGCAGACTCGGCCAACGGACAACTCACCGGCTGCGGTCACGAGCTACGTTAGGGCAATATTGTGCCTCATGACTCTATGGAAACTGCCGACGTATTCGTAGATTTCTTGTCATCCTCCTTCTCAAGCAGAAGCAGTGAATACCTTCTACCTTCATGGCTGGGAAAGGTGATGATGCATAACCTTAAAGCTATCATGCTGTTTCAGGGCTCCCACGTGAAAAAAAAAAAACTCCCCGAGCCCAACATATACCCAGTAGATAGGTTAGAACTTCCCCCGACAACGTGTCCTAGCATCTATCTATTTAAAGCCTGCGAATCTTTATACGCAGACTAATGTATGTTAAACACTGGTAGCAGTAGCATTACATATGTTATATATGTAATACACTTAAAGTATTCTACATAGGTACAAGATAAGTACATCATAAGTATAGTATTAGACAGATATAAGCCTAGTAGTAAAGGATACAACTTAAGTTTATACCTAGATGTTGAAGTTCTTATACTAGGTACTGTGTATATATTGCTTCTCCCAGTCTCTGACTTGTTGACGTCGCTTCTCAACATCGGCTGTTGGCCCTTCTCCGAAGATCGCATCAACATTCTCAATTCACTTGGGCGAGAACTAATGGGCCCCGTGCAGATTGTATCCCTCCTCTCATGTTCTGCAAATAGCGTGGCTATACCCACCATCCGTTGTCGAAACTACTCCTCAACACTGGGAAACACCCGGTAACCAGCCAAACCTTCTTCGGGCCATGAGGAGCTGGGCCTGCACGCATTTGCATCCGGAAATAACGGCTAGCCGCGTGCTAAGCGACAAAGCACACATCACCGCGAATAAGATGCGTCTGAATTGCGCGTCGCCAGTCGTCAAATCGTGCTTGGGTCTACAAAATCAGCGTTGTGCTAGCAAGACAATGGGGTCAACCTACCGGCTTGTTTGTCGGGAGTCCAGGACGAGCGTATGTTGCCAGCAGATACATGCGTCGTTCTGGGTTGTCGTGTTGGTCAAAGCTTGCGCCGCCTAGGCCGGGACCGCTTGTGGCTCCGAAAAATAACTTTATCCGTGATTCTAGGACGGGAGTCACGGGACTATGGCGCGATTGCCTCGATATATATATCTATACCAGCCAGTCCCACGGGATTCCGTTTGTCTATGGAACGATCTTATCCTCATTAGACCGTCGCAGGCGCCGAATACAGTCTTCAAAGTTATGCTCGTCGTATAGTGATGCGAGGACTGTGTTCATCTCTTGCCCCCCCCTGTTGACTCTAGCCGCGGTCTGCAGCTCGACATTCGTAGTTCTCGCCAGACCAATCATTATACAATAGTTGGCCCTTTGCAATTTCAGTGCAGTCCCTGCAATGTTGTACGTCGAAATCATGATCTTATTTGCACGGATTGTTGATATCGTCGACTATCGTGTCCCTATTGTAGTGTTCGTCGTGCTCTGCGGTCAAATTTGTTGTCGCATGTGCAGTCGTCCATCCAATTCTCCTTGCGCTTCCGAGATAGCCCAATCGTAATTGCCAGTATCTGGCGCCATACGATGAGCCTAATCGTACGCCTTTTCTTTCGTTCTGGTGCTCATCTTCAAGGTCGTGTCTAGCAGAGTGCGCTTGCTAGATGTTCGGCCGGATATAGTTATCTTAACTGGTCACGGCTTGATATTGCACGCTTGGGTGCTGCCACAGATGTCTCGATAACCAGGGTGATTCTCTTTTAAAAAGACCAGCCACGTATAAACGGCCTGACGCCGGACGCGGAAATCACGTATGACTTGTTGTTGAAGGCGAGCATTGCGTGTCCTAACAACCACGTAATCAAGTTCTGCGGGGAGCAAAGGAAGTTGATCCCAGATCTTGGCAACCGGGGGTGGCATTGCCTCTTGTATTGAAGCACAGGCTTTCCAACAGAGTTGAGGCCAAGAGAATCAAAGCTGGTTGTATGTGAAAGACTTGGAAATCGAGAGCCCTTAAATGACAAAAAGGCACATAAGAGCTGCCACGGGAGCAATAGAGTAGACTTGGCCTCCGAAGCATAATGTTAATGTAGTGTAAACCCTAGGGAGATAGAAGATGTGTAGTAAGTGTAAAGAGTCTTGGTCAAGCTGCAAAACAGAATGTGAGTTCTTATGCCAAAATTTATACCTTCTTATTCTAACAACCTGGACCTTCTCATTCTGCAATCCGTACTTTCTTATGCCACAACCTGTACCTTCTTATTCTACAATTTGTACTTTCTTATACTACGACCAGAGCCTTCTTATTGTACAATTGTACCTTCTTCTTACAACCTTGACATGATCTATGATCCGCCGCACATACCTCATCGGGTTTCTGCTGGATACCAAAAGGCAGGTCATACCATCATGTTGGAAAGAATAGGCCGACAAACATAACCTTCGGTACAAGGACGTCTTATCTCGGTACCGAGACTGGAAAGCTGACCCCGACCAAGAGACGCACACCGTCAACGGCAGAACAACCGATCCAAACGACTCCAGGTGCCAGGCCTACGACTTTCAATTTCACTGATCCCCAATCCACAACCTTCCCTCAGCCCAACAGTCGATACCAAATGACCTTCTCAGACAATCTCTATACGTCGCATTCAAACATTTTGAAGCCGCAACTAACCGACAATATGCCAGATATCCGACAGAACCGACGGTGAGGATAGATCCTATTGGGCGTTAACTGCTCAACTGACATCTTAACAAGTTTAAGGTCGCCCCAACTACCTTCACAGCCACCCTTGATTTCCTTCCTTATTATACCAAAAGTCATAACAGTGTTAACTTTAGGAAAGGAACAGGCACATATGGGTTATTAATAGAAAAAGAAATTGAATATAACAGATACAATTTGGTAGTGATTCATTTGTTAGGATTGAGAGAACTAGGCGATTAGACTAATCGTATAATTACGTATATTGTGAAAAGACTAACGTATAAGCCCCAAAAAGTTCATCTCTTCTCGGGCAGCCTGGTCGTTGATAAGCAGGTATAGGTACCTTGAGGGACCGGCAAGGCAAGAGCACTCCGCCTCCGAAGTATCGGCGTCCTGTGTTGCCACTGGGCAATTAAACTTCGGACTTCCGGGCTATCGGTATGCGCGGCACTATGGTACGGAAGAGAGTGGATACTTTGAGCAACTTAGCAACTTAGCAACTTCCTAGGTAGTTGCTCATCAATACCAACATTGACTGATGAGAACTACGGCAATAATCATCATGATGTAGATGAAATATTGAACGCGCAATATAGCCTTTGACACCGAACACGTCGTAATTTATACCGTCATTGATCCGCGTACCCTCATATGTTGGTAAGGCATTCTTCCTAATCAGGTAGATTCCAGCACCATGGCGCTTTGAAATACCTACCTACTCGTACGGTAATGACAACGGTGGCTTTCAGTGACCATAACGTGGTGTAAACGTTTGTCTGGAAATGCGGGCCCCTTCCTTCCCTTAGGCCTAGGCGTTCACTCCCAATTTTGTCGCAGGGGATCCAGCCCTCGCTAACATCCAGCGGGGTGGTAATCATAGGATCCCAGCCCTTTTCAAGAGAAAAGACGTTGAAGAGGAAAGTCATAGAAGAATAAGCAAAGGCTGGGGAGGGGGGCGGTGTACACGTAAATGGGATCAAGGGTTTCCAGCGGCACGGTCTCTTTTTCCATGTTGCTTTTTCAGGGGTTGACAGGATCGATACCCACGCGTAGAAGAAAAGCCGCGACGGTTTTTGTATCGGGCAGGCCCAAAGGATCCATGAAGGCATCTGTGATAGGCGAACATGTCTTCCGCTTGACATTTTGCCAGAGGTTATGCTACCTTGCTCCAAGAAACGTCGCTCCAAGAAACGTCGCAATGTACGCGTACGAGTACGCTAGGAACGGCATATCCCGTGTTATTTACAGGCAAGGTATAATCGGATCCAGTGACATTCCCAATCACGTCCAATCAAACGCTGTAGGCATGATAAATTCAGATACATATTCTGCGTGGACAGATTTCCAGTTCCTCCTGGGATTTGTTTCCTATACTCGGATAGCTGATAGATAAGACGTTCTGAATATCTTGAAGAAGTATCTAACCTACAGTTATGTACACGTACGAGTACAGTAACACAAAGTTGCCGGCCAAATATGGCTAAAAGCTGTTACTCAGCAAAAGGATTCAAAGAAACTTCTTAATTGGCAGGATTATGTCCCTAATGACCATCTAGGTTGGGCAGCCCCTATTATGCACTAGACCAAAGAGGCTGCAGATAAAGACGCTTACGGAATAGCGGGTCAAAAGGGTAGAATGGGGGGCGGAATGCTAACCTAAAAGGGTTAAATGACAGTGATAAAGGGCGGGTCAGCTCAGTTTACGCACGATCCAGGGGTTTGCCAGGGGTAAGGTGAGCACCCTTGTTGTGCGCTTCATATTGTATCACCAAAAATGTGTGTAGTTGTAAGAACCGTTGCATAAAATGATGAATGGTACCTACTTGTAAGATATGCTGGAGGCATTCAAGCGGCGCGTAACAGAGTTCCCGTCACCTTTTGTACGGTACCAACACATGTAATGACTAACCTAGGCACCTTCAAGTACCTTAGAGTAATAAACTCAAGAGTAATGTACACGTAGGTATTGTAAGCCCGTTCGACTGTGGTGGGTATCAACCTGCGCGTGAGTACGCCTCAAAGCTTCACCGTTTATTCTTGGGATTACTTGCTCAACCACCCCCTTTTCTGAATTACACGGCCGAAGAGGAAAAATAGCATCACTCTCTGGCGCCAATCACTTTGACCAAGACGGCCGTTTTACCTACTTGTGGGTATTTCCATCCGTGCCGCAGACATACGCGGTAATCAAAACCTCAAAGCTCGTACACAAGTGTCTCGCGACCATTTTGACCAGGTATTCAGTAATTTCATCTTGCATCCACAGACGGATGTACAGAAAGGAAGCAGGTACGCTAAGCCCAATCTGTTATGCCTGGCGCTCTATAATGGTGAAAGCCACCAGTAGAGCCACCAGTAGAACCAACAACGCAAGTTCATAATTCCAATGACAAGTGTCTCGGCACAAGACACGTTGAAGATACGCCCTGAAACCATAATTTTCACAAAATCATCATCTTTACAAACTTCATACTCGATATTGTCCATCTTGAAGTTGCTCTGATAGACCAACTTACGCAAGACTATAGCACCATGGTAGCATGCTTATGAGCGGATAACAAGGGCCAAATGTATACATTCATATGTGTAGGTTACGTGTAATATCACGGGGGACGAACACTACTACCCACTTGAAGTACGGTTCAAGCGAAGAGGAAATTCAGAAGGCATTGGAGGTCGCATCATTATTAGCCAGGGTGACTCTACGAGGACTAAGCGACCAAGCGATGCCAACATGTCCCAATCCAAATCCATGACAAGCACAATATATTCGAGCACCGCGCCGATACCGTCATCCTCGCCCACCAGCGGTACGGCCCAGCGCATCGGCGAACTCATTCCTCAGGCCCGCCAACCGACGCCTCCGGAGACAGGTGGATTTATATTGCCCGCGACGGGCATCACAGGCTTTGTGGGCGGGGGCGGTGCACAAAATTCCTATACATATAATCGCAATCGGGAAAACTCAAGTAACAGGCACCAGACACGGGAGCCTGCATGGGAGCCTGCACGCGCATACGCATACGGACAGATACAGGCACAGGCACAGGCACGAGCGCAAGCACAAGTACAAGCACAAACCCACGAGCACGATGGGAAAACTAGTGGTGTTCCTTCGGTTCCCTTCAACGGAGGTATCCCCGTCGGTAATACTAATATCAACCATAACAACTTCCACTATCACCAAAAATCGCGACGGCATTCGGACACAACGACACCGTTGCCCGGGGACGACACAGGCGGAAACACATATCCCTATCTGGGCGAACACGTCGGCGACTTTGACGACGACATCGACCGCGATGGCGACGACGACTATGAAAACGAGGATCGAGACAGACTTGCAGGGAGAAACAATTGGTTCGCTGCCGGCAATCTAAACGAAGATGGTAAACCACACCAAGAACCCAGCCTGTCGGAATTGGAAAAGGTCGCGTCGAATAGTAGCGGCGGTGGTTATGGATTGCAAAGAAACGTCGATGATTCGTCTGTCCAGCAAGCCGCTAATAATGGTAATAAGAACAAAGGCTTGGGGTTGGGCCAATTGCAAGACCAATTCCATCACCGGTCGCAACAGTCGCGCATACGCCAATCTGTAGTCGGAAGCGACTTCTCCAAGTTGATGGACAATGGGTCGAGCGAGAATACCGACGGCCACAACTTGAACCCTTCTTTGTCACCCACTAACCTTAATCGATTTACCGAGCACACCACTGCTATCGCGACTGCTACGACCGCCACTAGTGACCCGATCGAGCCTAAAACCCGGGGCTACCAGCAACACCCACCCCGAACAAACCACTACAATTACCAAAAGACCGCCACATTTACTGCAAATGGCCAGCAATCCGTTTCCAACTTGGGAGGTCACGGCAGTGAAAGCCGGCCATCACGACCACAAGACCAAATGGACCAACAGCAAAAACCACATCCCCGAGCTGCCTCTTCCTCGGCTTTTTACAACAAGAGCCATTCCAAGTCGACATCAACATCAAGGTCGCCAGTATCACCCCCTTGGACTAGGACACGAACGTCACCGCCCACGGCACCTCCCAGGGTATCCTCTCTACTGCCACCGCCCCGCAATAAGGGCAGCACCGCGATTAGCACTCTCATCGGAACCACCAATAGCCCTCGATTACCCCTGTCGAGCAGTAACAGTCCAGTAACCCCTATACCAGAGCAGTCGGTATCACCTGCGGCGGCCGCTACGACCAATCCCACTTCCCCTTCCGGTTCCAATCTCGCTACTAGCTCCACCATCAATTCCAATCAGCATCCAAATTCGAGCGCCAGTCCCAAATCCAAATCCAACGCGAACGCTGTATCATCGACGAACGACTTTCTACGACAAGTGCCGACGCATGCACAATTTGCGACTTCATTCCTCGATCCGCTGAATAAGTTCAATAAAAGACCAACGGCGTCCGATTCCAATAACTCTTCGGCCTCGGCATCTGATCTGGGACCAGCTCCAGCGCCCGGTCCTAATCATCGGCGGTCTCATTCGCGTTCGAGCAGCATAGGGGCTGTTGGTGATAGTTTGCGAAACCTCAATAGGTGGTCCTCTTCAACCGCGTCGAGCCGCCTGTCCGGGTGGGATTACCACCACTACCAACAACAGCAAGCTCAACAACAGAAACTGTCTAGTTTTTCTCGCCGAATGAGTGTCGACTCGATTGGCCTTTTGTCGCAACATTCCGACGCGATTCAAGACATCTCGAGTTTCACCTCTCCACGCAAGTTCGAAAAGCGACGCCTCTCACAAAGCACGACCGGCGCATCGCCCAAAACGTACGACCGCACCCGCGCCGACTCTGCCTCCACTTCCCATTCGGCAGGGGGATTCGGAGGCGGAGCGGGGAGCGGTGCTCTCAGCAACGATTACCAGCCGTTCTCAGCCCCCCCCTTTCCGCCGCCTTCAGGACCACCGCCGAACCTACCGCCCATCGTGTCCTTGCCGCCTCTCGACGCAGACGAGAGCGGCTTTGGTCTAGGTTCGCCGACGCCGCGCGCCATGAGTCGTGCGAGCCCGGCTCTCAACACACCGACTTCCGTCTTTGCTACCCACGCTGAGCCTCGAGATTATTTTCGGGGTGATTTCTCCAACCCCACAAGGACGGGGTCGCCTGGCATGCGCACGAATACGACCCTCCTTCCGCCGGCATCTGTCACAGGCGATCGTGGTCGCGATGCATCGCAAACGAGGGGACATTCGAGAAGTCGCTCGACGGCGAAGGGGAGCGGTGACTCTAGCAAAAACAGAGAGCGCAGCGCAAAGCCCTCCCAGAAAGCCATGCTGTCTAAAGCCCTGAACAAGGCAAACTCTGCTGTCAAGCTTGACAACGACACGAATTACACAGCCGCGAGAGAGGCGTATATCGAAGCATGTGTACTATTGCAACAGGTCCTTGCTAGGACAAACGGGGAGGATGATCGGAAGAAGCTCGAGGCCATTGTGAGTTGTTCCCCCTACGCTCTGTGCCGGTGCATGTGGAGTGTGGCTGTAGAAGACCTACTAACTGTCTTTCCGCCAGCGACATACGTATACGAGCCGTATAGATGACCTCAACACAATAGTTCTTGACAATCTAGGGGATGACAAAGCATTGCCTGCAAGACCAGACAGTCCTGGTTACCATGGAGTCCATCTGGAACTAGCAGGAGGCGACAGTCAGTCGGACGCGGCCACAATCACAAGGTCGACTAGAGACCCTTCACCGAACCTCCAAATCTCTTCTCATCCTACTACGATATATAGCGACTTCTCCCGTACCGCAGATACGAGCCAGGGTCTTTTGCCGCCCTTTTCCGGGCCGGCGATGCGCCGCCATTTTGAAGGAGGCTCATTAACTATACCACGATCCGATGCTGGGATCGTGCCAGCCCCTTTATCGCCTTTCAGACCTACGACGCCAGCTGCAAAAGCGCCGACACCTGAGCCCATAGTGCGACAAGACTTCTCCATGGGTGCGGAACGCGAACGGCAAGTATCGGACTACCGGGCACATGGACGGAATCTCAGTCACGAATCGGCGTCGTGGCTAGACCCTATCGACGAATCAGGGGGCTCTGTAGGCTCCTCGGTTCACTCTCGGTCCTCGTCGCGTATTATTAGGAAGCATATCCGGCAGCCTAGTGGTAATACTGAGGCCGAGTTCGACGCTGCACTAGATGCTGCTGTCGAAGCGGCATACGATGACGGCTATGAGCCTATGGAACCGCCTAGTTTAAATCATGACGAGGACGAAGACAACGTCATGGCCGCTTCGATGCGCAAGGTCGAACTGGCAAGGGAGCGGGTGCGCGAAACTGGACGGGAGATGGCTATCGAAACGGCACGGGGACACGAACGACAGAGGCAGATGTCACTCGGCCAAGATTCACAGGTTTATGGCGGGTTCTTCGATGCCAACGACTCGGACGAGGAGGAGGAGCGTATGCTGGAAGAGATGACCAGGGGGTACGTGATGGAGGATTTCACCCTGAACCAGAAGCCCAGATATCAATCCAGCGTGCCCAGAGAGTCGGACTCTAGCGGCTTAACGTCGCGGACTTGGCACAGCTCGATGGGGTCAAACCCGGCCACAGGGACAACGACACTTACAACAGTGAGCGAGATGGCGTCACAGGGCAACTCGATCGATCCATCGTCGCTACCGTCGATGCCTCCGCCCACACAATCACTTCCCCAACCACCGACCAATCGGCTATCGACCGTGGCGGGCATGCGCAACCGGCGAATCTCGTCGCAGAATACGAAGCAGCTCAAAATCGAGACATCGAAACTGGGCCCCGCACCCACTGTGCCCCTAGCGCCGTCGGCAGCTACGTCGTCAGCTGCGTCATCGGCTGTGCCTCCGAAGCCCAGCGGTAACTACATTGCTCAACAGCGGCAAGCTTTGTCGGCGACTTCGACGCGAGGACCCTTCTCCACGTTGGCTCCTGCATCTCCAGTGAGGGGTATCAGCCCCGCCGAAGCGCCTGCGCATACACCTATGAGTCCTGTCGACGACGAGGACGAAGAGTACTTTGGCACGGGTTCCCCGACGGCCATAGGGCCAGGCATGCGTAAGAACTTTTCGTCTTCTAGTCTAAAATCTCTAAAGTCTCGACAATTATCCCTATCTCACGGCGACGAGCACGACCCGTCGCCAGTCACGCCGTTGAGCCGGCAGATATCCAATACGTCTGTGACTCGCCAGCCGGTGCCCGCACTCCCGACCCCGCTTGCGACCACTTTTGCGGAGAAGATGACTGGTGGGGGGTTTGGTGGTCTGCATCTCTTCGATTCCGATTTCCATGCACCCGACGTGCAATCACCCGGTTCCAGCCATGGCGTTCAACAACAGAGCCCGGATGTGCCTTTGCCGCTCGAACCGTGCCCGTCCGAGGCAATGTTCCGGCCCTTCTGGCTGATGCGCGCGCTCTATCAGACTCTGGCTCACCCGCGGGGCGGTTATATTAGCAATAAGTTATTCGTTCCCCGGGAGGCTTGGAACGTCAAGGGTGTCAAGCTACGCAATGTCGAGGACAAGGTATCGGCCTGTGATCTCCTCACCGCAGCGCTCCTCAAGCTGGCGCGGGTCGACAGCACCGACGCGGACGCGCTATTAGACGAGATGCAGAGCTTCGAAAACTACATCGAGACAGTGCAGGGCACACTCACGCGGAGGCTCGGTGGCGAGGTGGGCACGCAGGGCATGAATACCCTCAAGGAAGAGAAGGAAAGCGAGCCTGCTCTGATACCGAGGAACAACAGCGTCAGTGTCAAGGCGGGGGCTTTCAGTTGGCGCCGGCTGAGGAGCAAAGGGTCTGCCGTCAACCTGGCAGCGACGTATAGCGTCAAGTCGGCGACGAACGGTATGGGCGCTGGCGTAGCCGGTATTCCGGAGAAGGAAGTGACTAGTTCAGGCGGTTCCATACCGAGCTTACCCATGGTCGCCCATCCGAGCAGCAGGCCTGCCAAGAGGGATGTCGCATCGGTCAAGTTTGACGGACCCAACGCGAACTACATGGCAAGCTTGGCGCGTTTGTTTGACGCTGCGCAGATAGTTGGTAAGTCTTTTTTTCAAAATAAAATCGTGATGGATTCAAACTAACATTACATGATAGATCAAATTGCGCGTCAAGTTGACGACCCAGGTTTGCGCCATGCCGACAAGACCCAAGTCGGACTCGAACTCTGCACTAGACACGCAGCCGAATTTTTCGGATTTTACATATGTCGCTGGGTCCTGGCTGATCTGAGCATGCTCCTCGACAAATTCGTCAAGAGGGGAAGTGAATGGGTTCTCAGCTAAACAGGAACCGTGCCCAACCTTGGACCTGACATTTTGGAAAACTAACAAGTGACGACGAACACCTGTACACACCAAGATTTATACCTTCTTATTCATACAACCTTGATAGCGTCTGTTCCAACCTCCACGATACCCTTGCCATGAAAGAAAATCACTAGCCAACTACCAAGTACATATTTGAAAAAAACCCCACGTCATAACGAAACGACTATAAACCCTTTGACTTTACATATCCATTGTCGGGGCTGTCCATTTAACCTACCCTACATAATGACGACCAAGACCAATACTACTTTCTGGTTTTGGACTTGAGAGCGGAAAAAACTTGGACAAATCATATACGATAGCAAATGACCTTGATGAAAGAGAAAGATGCAGATTAAGGACTTATTTAAAAAGAAATAAAATCAACCAATACCCCCTGCCCACCCCCTTTTTGCAAGGTGTGTCGAGATGTTGTCTTTTATGTGGATAGCTCTGTTGCCCATGATGGTTGGTTGGTTGGTTGGTCGGTCTGGGGTTAATGAATGAGAGAATATCGGAATGATCATGGTTGTTGTTCTGTATCTTATATAATACTTGGCATCTACAAGTAAAAATAGACATGATGGTTTTGGTTCATCTTCTTCATCGGCCAATAAGACATCAATATACATATAAATATACCAAGTACCTATCATATGGTGTAGTTATAATTAATGCCAGGTCAGGTCAGGTTAATAATTTTCAAGTTGCCTCCCACTGCTTGTAAAGTGTGAGGTGTATGGTCCGTCCGTATATATCGGCATTGTATTTATTTATGGCCAGTAGGTAAGTAGGAAGGTATCAAGTTCATCAAAAAACGCCATTTCCTACCCGGGTACCAGCTGGTACGGTACAGCGCAGGCAGAAAAAAAGACATATCTCATAAAACAAACTCAACCAAAGCCGACAACATCATCAAGGGATGTATGTATGTATATGTTTGATCTATTCCCTTCATCCTCAATATTCATTTGATAAGAACAAGGAGACATTATACCACACACACACACACACAACCCTTCCCAACAAACGCCCCTTAAAACCGAACTAATTATTTAGCAAAAGAGAAGAAAGGATTCACGCTTCAACAGCAGCAGCTCTTCGTCCACCCCTTGAAACACCCCCTCCTCCTCCACGTTTCGCCGGACGAGCAAGAGTGTATTTGGCAAAGGCGCGAGCGAGAGCCTTCTTGCAGCTGACCTTTTGACTGCCGACAAAACTATCTACCGTCACGGCGATGGCGCGGTCGATGTCTTGGGCCGAACAGTATTCGGATAACCGCATTCGGCAGAATGATTCCGAGATGCGGATTATAGCTTCTAGATGGCGGACCTGGGGGAGAAGAAGAAGAAATAGTCAGTATATATACACCTTTCTTGGGATGAAGATACCAAGCTTGGAATAGAAAAGTAAAAACATACGGTAATGGGATAGGCACCCGTAGCTAGCGATTCTCGACGCATATCGGCAAAAAGTCTGGCGACCTTGTCTTCGTCCATGTGAAGTAGTTTCGGCTGGCAGTGTTCACGTGCGTAGAGGATGTATTTGCGGAGGAGTTCCTGAGGAATCTCTCCCTCCTTTTTACGTGTGTTCTGGCTCTCCTCGGCAGCGGCGCCAGAGTCCTGCTCCATATCCCTCGCCGAGTCTACATCACCCTGTGTCGACGGGTGGCTGCGGCTATGTGATCCTACGATGAAGCGGGCGAGTCGCTCATCTTCACTGGGGTCGACAGTGTCGCGTACGACACACAAGATGTCGAAACGAGACAGGATGGGCTCCGTCAGCTCGACGTTGGCTGAGAAAGGTATAGTGGAGTTGTAGCGACCCCCTATGGGATTGGCCGCGGCGATGATACCACATCGTGCCTGTAGCGTGGTGACGATACCGGCTTTCGAGATGGAAATTGTCTGCTGTTCCATGGCTTCGTGGATCGAGGTCCGGTCTTGGTCGTTCATCTTGTCAAACTCATCAATCAGACAAGTGCCCTTGTCGGCAAGCACCAGAGCACCTCCCTCTAGAGTCCATTCGCTGGTAAGGGGATCCCGACGGACGCTGGCCGTGAGACCTACAGCCGAGGCACCTTGACCGGTAGCAAATACCGCCCTGTGTGCCGTCTTCTCGACGTACTTGAGTACCTGAGACTTGGCCGTGCCCGGATCACCGAGCAATAAGACGTTGATGTCGCCGCGGATGTGATGGGAGCCTTTGGCAATCTTGGCAACGCCGCCAAAGAGAGAGAGGGCGACGGCGGTCTTGATGTCGGTGTGTCCGTAGATACTGGGAGCCATCGAGTTTATAACCTTGTCGATGATCTGAGGGTCGCGAGAGAGTTTACGAATCTCTTGTTCGTCTTCCTCGGTCAGCCTGAAACCAGCAAGTTGATCGTGGGCCTTGACGATATTGTTTGCTTCCAAGATGGTGGCGAAAACGGGGAAGCCGTTCCGATTGTTGAGCTGCGCATCGTAATTATTTCGGTAGACACCGGTAACCTCGATCTCCTCGCCCGGCTTGGCCTTGTCGATCAAGTCCCAGAGGAGGATGACCTCGCGAGTGCGTGGGAGACGGCCAGCAGGCACTGTTCCGGGGGACTCCTGAAGGGTGAGTTTCTGGTAGTTTCGATAGATGGTCTTCTCGGAATTGACAGTGAAAGGTCCCCTGGACTGGCAGTTCTGGCAGTATTTGATCTTGACTTCGGCATTCGATTCCTGCTGGAAGGGGCCTAGGGTGACACCACACTTGGTGCAGTCAAACTTGACATAGTTGAGTTGTGGGAAGACACCGGTACGTCTGGTCACGACACCGCTCACCCGGACCAGGCAGTTGAGGTGCGACTGGCGCAGCTGGCGGAGGGTATAGTGGACGGGGAGATCAAAGATGCGCACGTGTATGTCGGAGTGGATGCGTGCATAGTCGGGGTAATGAAGAAGGACGACATCCATGGCGACCTGGTCGAACAGGACGAGCATCTCCTGTGGCGCGTTGGCAAGGAAGTATGCGAGGATGGCCTTGGAGGATGATAAATGATCGTACGACACTTCAAGCGATTCCGCGTTGACTTCGCCCAACGTCCTGATGCGGTTTCCGTATACCGAAGAGCCGCTCTCGTCGGTGTATTCCGTCAGGAATGCCTTGAACTCTCGCTTGATAGTCCGTTGCACGGCTGGTTGAGACACCCAATCGGTTAAGCTGGATGCTTTCACGTCTTGGAGCGCTTCTAGCGACAACTCCTCATCCATGATATCCTGGTCCATCATGTCGTCCGGGTCTTCGTCGTAGAGGTGACGACGCCTTCTTGGCTGGGCAGTTAGATCGATATCGCCATCCTCGTCCTCGTCGGGAAGAAAAGCTGCGGGCGCCCCTCTGCGGGCAACCTCGCGATCTCTGCGGTTCAGTTGTGCTTCTAATCGTCGTCTTTCACCGAGATCCAAATCATCGTAGTCGCCTTCATCGTCGAGCCCGATGGTTTCGTAGTCGTCGCCTTCTTTATCTTGGTAATCCCGCTCGTAGCCCTCGCGGAAAAGATCGACGTCATCTTCTGCCAGTTCGTCGAGTTCTTCGAGGTCGTCTGGAACCTCGACGTCTTCCTCGATATCGTCTTCATCGTCATCGCCTCCGTGAGCGATATTGAAAGCAGGTGGCGACGAAGGCATAGGACTAGAGGCCATGGCAGAAGACGACGCCTCCCCATTTGTCCGCGACCGCTTGCGACTGGACCGAGGGGGTGCGCCTCGGTTGGCCGAGTCCATATTCGTTCGTAGAGGAGAGGAACTGAAGGGAGTTTATGTCAGTTATGTATAAGTCAGACTAAAGTGTCTTTTGAATTGCGACTGCGATGGCGGCAGTCCATGTGACATTTTGATTTGACAATGGATGCAAAGACTTACTCCATGGTGGATTATATTTATTCTTTCCTAAGCTCTTCGAAACTGAATTTTACTATTCCTCTTCTCCTTCTTCAAATGGTAAATACTAGTGGTATAGTGAGAGTAAACCCAGACGCTTTGGGCTCTTGAAACGATGGTATGGAGATGGAAATAATACGTGTTAGGGTAGCAAAGGCGCGGTCCCAATGGTTGTGACTTGTGAGAGCCTGAGAGCCTGAGAGCCTGAGAGGTGGGGGCATGCGAAACAATTCAGCAATCAAGGCTTGAAACGCGTGAAGAACGCGCCAGACTCGCGAGTGGCGCGTAAAGTGGCACTTGCCTTGTTCTGGAACTAGGTACCCTTGTTCTTCTTGTTGCTATTAAACTTTAAAGTGCCTCCAGAGGTATAGGCTAAGTACCTTTGAGCGGGGTGTAGGTAACCTTTGGTAGGTGAAGGTCCATTCAAGATGAAACGGGTACTTCTTAGGCACCTCGTACAAATCCGAAATCTTTGGATACAGCCATTCCCTGTTACATAATGCGAATCGTCCGGTTCAAGGTTGCTCTGTGCTCGTCACACAGTTCGCACAACAGCCTTCCACTTAATCTACGAGTATATAGATATCTAGTGGCTCCTCTCAACCGATTGACCTTGCATCATAATTCGACGTACGGTCTACTATCTGCGACTAAGGGCAAAAAGCAGCGCGCAGGGTCTTCCTTTACATCACCGGCAGTGCGTAGATCGCGCGTCAGACGAACCGATTGAGCCAACCAGCGCGTATTTGTACTAACATGGGAATTTATACACAACCAATATTTACACATACATTACAGTCCACCTAGAAGACCACGGACAACCCATCTGTCACCGGTCGATACTGACAAATCCCCAAACTTGGACCCCAACTACGTCCTCGGCTGCGACCCGGATGGCAATGGACTCCCTGTCAAGCGCGGGGAATCCCCACGAGGGAGCACCCAACGATAAAAATGTCCGGAGCCGCCGTGACAGCGTATCTCAAAAGTCAGAGGACTCTCAAACTGCAGCCGACTTTATCAGAGACCAGATGCAGCTAGAAGCCGATGCCAGGGAGGCTTTGCCTTATGTATGTTAGGTAACTTGTAGGGATGCGCGTGAGCCCTCTTCCGATCTCTTGCTAACATCAAATGTCTTGCGCAGAGTATTAAGAATTGTACCAAGCCACTTGGATCACTGCGCCAGAATATCTACGCCTGTCTTACCTGTAACCCTCCACCTTCGAATGCCGACGAGGGTTTTGGCGCTGCCGGTATATGTTACGCTTGCTCCGTACAGTGTCACGGCGAGCACGACCTGGTGGAAATCTTCCAGAAACGCAATTTCACTTGCGATTGCGGCACCACGCGTTTCAAGCCGGAACACCCATGTATATTGCGCTTCAACTCCGATACCAATACCCAAGGCAATGTCCACTCGGAACAGCCCGACCCAAACAACAAATACAACCAGAACTTTCGGAACCTCTTCTGTTCCTGCGCCGTATACTACGACCCAGTCGAGCAAAAGGGCACCATGTTCCAATGTCTGGGCCTGGGAAACCACGAGACAGGGGGCTGTGGCGAGGATTGGTACCATCCTGGTTGCTTGGTAGGCCAGGGACCCAAGTGGTTTGAGAAGCTACCCAAGCGAAGTCCTCCCAAAGATACCACTGGTAGCGGCGCTTTGGCCCCAATAGCTGAAGGTGAGAGCGAGGAAGGTGGGATTGAACAGGTTGCAGACGAGGCCGATACGGGAGAAGACGAGGATGAGGAAGACGAAGATGTCCCCCTACCTGACGGGTTCCCCGAAGAGGATGATTTCCAGCATTTTATTTGTTACAAATGTGTCGAGGCTTACCCGTGGATCAAGCGATATGCCGGAACTTCTGGCTTCCTGTCACCCGTGTTCCTCCAAAAGGCCAAGGAAGAGGGAGAAGACAACCCGGGTGGTAAGAAACGAAAGATGGAAGAAGAAGACGATGATGAAAGCGGTATAGAGGGCGGACTCACTCTCACTAAGCGTGTAAAGAAAGACGCAGAGACCGAGGCTGAACAGCCAGAGACCGAGGCTGAACAGAGGTTGCCCAATACTACGGATTCTGCCAATGTCCCAACAGAGGTGAAGGGAGAGGATGAGAAAGCAGTACAACCCGACCCAACGCCGCAATGCAAGTTTGCCTCACTGCCGCCTGCACCCCAAGGCGTGTTCTCTCTCTTTGCCAAGGAAGACTTTCGCGATCATCTATGTCACTGTCCTCGCTGCTTTCCAAACCTCAAGCCTCATCCGCAGCTACTCGAACAGGAAGAGGAATATGAACCACCTCTGTCTGACTTGGCCTCGGCAAACGGTTCCACCAATGGTAGCGGCTCCCTATACGAACGCGGTGAATCAGCACTGAAGAATGTCGACCGAGTTCGCGCAATAGAAGGTGTCATGGCTTACAACAATCTCAAGGAAAAGCTGAAGCCCTTCTTCCAGCAATTCGCCGAGAGCGGCAAGGCAATCGGGGCTGAAGATATCAAAGAATATTTCGAGAAGCTCAGAGGTGATGACCGAGCCATCAAAGAGGCCGGCAATGCAGCCAAGGAGGATAAACGAGAGGAACAGAGTGGCTACTGAAAAGCGTGCTGGTCGCGCAAGTTCAACTAACCCAGTCAGTTCACCACTATCGGAATGGCAACGGCCCCGATGTGCCTATGCAGGGTTTATGTTTCCTTGGTTTTTATTTTTTCTAAAGTGTGTATTGGCCACAATCCACTATTCCTCTACTTTGGTCGTTTTCCGCCACGTTTGCGCGGTTGTTGGTCTGACTAAAGTCTTTCATTATATGTACATTTGAAAACCAAGCTATGTAAACTAAACTAGGATGCTATGGGAAGGAAAGGGAAAAAGGAAGGAGTTTTTTGCCAACACGATGCTTTCTTTTCGCTTCGCGCTCTCGGCTCTATTGACAATTGGGTTAGGCTAGGACAGGCCAATACAAGATGATTGTGATTAATTTCTTTATGCTGCCCACAACTTGACAACGGAGGCTTTAGGCTGAGGTCTTGACTTGTCTTCGGCGAGCTGGACAGCCAACCGTATCAGATTGCTGGCCTCGGTTCCAAGATACAAGGGCATACGAAGCCGTTGACCCTCGGCCAGGGCCTCTTGTAGTTGTGCGTCGACATCCTGAAGACTGTCGCCCTTTTCGGCCTGGGACGTCTCACCGGACTGAAGCAGCTTGATGATCTCGGGGCCGATAGTCTCAAACACCTTGGACCCGCCAGCCGCATTGACACACAGGTCGTAAACCTGGTTCAGGTCTAGTTGGCAGCGCTTGGCGAACGCCAAAGACTCTGCCGTGCCGGCGAGGTAGATACCCTTGAGTAGCTGACGAACCAAGTCGAGCTTCTTCTCCTTTTCCTCGTCCGTCAACGACGGTCTCTCTGCCGAAGCACCCTGGGTGTATAGTCTAACGAGACTACTATCGTCATCCGCACCCCAACCCCTTATGACACCAGCGAAATACGCCTGCTCAGCCGTGCCGACCATGGGGGTAGGGAATCCCGCTCTGGCCGCCTCGGACGTGATAATACCCGCATCCTTCAGAATGATAGTAATCGCGCTCGCGACAGGCTGGAACTCCGTCAACGTCCTCGGACCACGATGCCAGAACATCCAGGCGGCAGCATCCGACTTCGTAATAGCATCATACGTCTCCTTCCGATCCAGACCCAATCTATACGCGAAGCCCAACCCCTCGCTCGTGGCAAGGATCTTGACGGCGGCCAGAACCTGATGGACCATCTTCATATTACTTCCCGCGCCGACGCCTCCCTGGACAATATACAATTTCTCGCTATCGCTCAACTCCCTGAGCAAGAACTTCGCCTTATCCAGCGCCTCGTCCTGACCACCGGCCATGATGGACAAAGTCCCATCTGCAGCGCGTCCGGCGCCTCCCGAAACGGGACAATCGACAAGCAAGACGTCGCCCCGGCCTTTACTCGCGAACTGCATCATCAGACTCTGGACATATCCGCACGAAACAGTAGAGCAGAGGAGCAGGGAGACATTCTTGTTTAACGCGTCCAGGGCCGCGTTCTCGCCTTCTAGAAGGACGGATTGCGCCTGTGCCGACGTGGCTACCATGCAGATGACGTAGTCGCGGCCCCGGACGGCTTCGGCGGGCGAGGAGGCGGTTTTGCCGCCTGCGTTGCGGAATTTCTCGAGGGTCGGGGGCCAGACGTCGAAGCCGGTGACGGAATAGCCTTGTTTGACGAGGTGGGTGGCCATGCCGAAGCCCATTGCTCCGAGGCCTATGAAGGCGATTTCTGGCTTGGTGGCCATTTTCTTTTTATTTGTCGTTCGTATTTCTTTCAAAGAATTGGGACAGGTAAATTCAGAATTTCGATTCGAAGTTTTGTCAAGGGTTTGTTGTTGACGTATGAAGATCAAAAGACCAATTAATTGTGTTCTTTTTTTGCTCAAAGCAGCTCAAATTAAGATTTCTTGGCTTTTTTTTCTTTCGTCTTTCAAAAAATCGAATGTATATAGAATATCTCTTCTTCTTTCTTCTTCCATGTCAGTTAGAACACGCGATGAGTAAGGGGGGGGGGGGGGGGGGGGTATGGCCCATGGGGGTTCAGGTTACACTTACAACAGAAACAGAAACAGGAACAGGAACAGGAACAGGTACAGGAACAGGTACAGGAACAGGAAGGAGGGATGGATCTACAATAACACGGGGAAACGTTGCGGCAGATAGATAGATGGGAAGAAAGAAAGAAAGAAAAAGTCGTACCAAGTTTCCTACCAGGCAAAAATCAGTTAACCTACCTGCTTTCTACCTTGGCTTTACCTACCTAGACTACTGTATGTACTACAAAGTCCCTTCTCAAGAAAAAAGGGCCATCTATTTTCCTCGTCTCGTCTCATAACCCGTCCCTTGCCTCCAACGCCACTCTTGTTACGGTATACCGAGAAACAAAAAGCTACCAACGAATCTCGCCTCGTGGGCTGAAACGAAAAAAAAGAACCGAAGCCGAAGAATTCCTGATTTCCGTCTTGGATAAAACGCGGCGGGCGGAAAAAACGGCGCCAAAAAAGGGGGGGCGATGGGATGACGCAAAAGCTACATATACCTAGGTACCTACAATGGATGACGGACGGGTAAGGCATGATGGAGCTGAGCTAGATTAGCTCATGGTTAGATCGAATAATCGATACATTGGTAACCTGGAATACCTAAATAGATGATAGTATCGAATTCAAACTGCTCCAGAAGATATCACATGCGCAATTAATAACCAGACGGAGCGATCTCGGTCGATCCCTTCACTGAGTCGCGTAGTTCTATCTTTCCCCATGGGCCATGGGTTATAGAGCGATAGTATTAGTCGCCGGTGGAGATGTCATCGAGGTATGCGTCTGCAGACGAGTCTAGGATAAACTTATTAGTAAATTTACATGTAGACTATCTACAACTATTAATTACGCCTGTGTGGTCGTTGTTATTTGATCAAATTGTTGGAGATCAACTCGGCCTGGCCGATATCCAGAGCCGGTCCGTTGGGGGAACATGAATTACCCGACCGTCTGACTGACTGACTTACAAACTACCTCCTCTAGAAGACAAAAAGAAAACTGTGTTTATCATTTTCATAAACGGAATAATTCCTAGATCTAGATCCAACAACAAGTAAAATCACATCATTCACGTAATATACCCGTACGTACTGTACTGTACGCAAGAGTAGGGTTGGGATAAATTACATTTTAGTCCCTACCTACCTACCCCTCCCCCCGCTTAAGATCGGAATCCATGCCCTCTTTTTTTTTTTTTTTTTTACCAACCCCCAAAAAAGTTATTACCCCTCCCCCACCAACCATCCCTCCATCCACCCCTCCATCTTTTTTGCCTACTACCTAAGGTAGTCTACGTTCTTCCCCTTCCTTTTTTCCGATCATGTAATTATCCCCTCCCCCCAAAAATACAAGTAAATTAGAGCCTCTTTTCTATTTCCGTCACCGGTCCCTCTTTTTTTTTTCCTACGTTTTTCCAAAAGTCCTTTCGGCTTAACTAGTTGGGTAAAGTGCAAAACTAGGTAGAACTAGGTGTGCCATTCTTTTTTTCTCTTTAGTTTACCCGTCGATAGCTTCCGCGCGCGCACGCGGTGGATTTAGGAAGAACTAAAACTAAACTACCTAGGTTAGGTTAGGTTACCCTAGTCTGAAATCTATATGTCTAGAAAGTTCACCTGCAGGCAGGCAGAATGAGATGTTGAAGAAGAAAAAGGAAGAAGAAGAAGAAGAAGAAGAAGGGGGGTGGGGATGTTTGTTCAGTTCAAAAAGACTTTTTACCCCACGTTAGTGGAGTAGGTTTGGTTGGGTATTTTCGTCGTGTCATTTTTTTTCTTCGAAAACGGGACGTACTTTGGGATCGGGATAATAGTATACCTTGCTATGATTTTGGGGGGGATGAAGAGAGAATTAACCTAGGCGAACGTGATGATCATGATGAGATTTTAATCATGAATTATCGAGGATCAAGTAAAGTTTGTTAGAAAATGAATGAATAAAAAATCGGCAAGTCGAGAACAGGAAAAAGATAGGAGTTGGAGCTTCCTAACACAAGCGTACCTACTTTACGTAGCAAGGTAGTCTATCTATCCATCTAACTTACAACATCCGTTGCCGGTTCGTGGTACATACATACAGTTTCATTATTCCATAGTATAACGAACTGGATCATTAGTTTACATACATAGTACGTCTTGTGAAACCTTGGCCCCCTTTTACATCTATCCATCCAATACGTATCTTTTTCTACTTTACATGTACGTAGGTAATACTTAGATAGTCTAGATAATACCTAGCCTACATACCTACCTATCTTGTCTCCATTGCCTCTTAAGCAAGAACGTTCAAAAACAAATCTCATCAGTCACACATCTCTCATCACAGAATCTCATCTCAGAACCTCACTCGTCCCATCTCAGACCCTCACCTCAACCTCACCCCAAATCACATAAAAAAACCCACCAAAATGGTCAGACCACCCCTATCCCAAAACCGGACAATGTCCATCCTAAACGCCGCCCGCGACGGCGGCTACGGCGTGCCAGGAATGTGCTGCTACAACATCGAATCGATAATCGCCACGGTGCGCGCCGCCGAAGCCGCCAACTCGCCCGCCATGGTCCTCCTCTTCCCCTGGGCCATCGAATACGCAGGGGAAGCCCTGGTCCGCGCGGCCGCCAACGCCGCCCACTCGGCCAAGGTGCCCGTCTCCCTCCATCTCGACCACTGCCAGACGCCCGACCTGGTCCGTCGCGCGGCCGACATAGAGGACGGCTTCGACAGCATCATGTGCGACATGTCGCACTACGAGAAGGACGAGAACCTCGCCCTGACCAGGGAACTGGCCGCGTACTGCCACGAGCGGGGCATCGCGGCCGAGGCCGAGCCGGGCCGGATCGAGGGCGGCGAGGACGGCGTGGCGGAGACCGCCGATCTGGAAGCCGTGCTCACCACCCCGGAACAGGCCGAGGAATTCGTCGCCACCGGGATCGAGATGTTGGCCCCCGCATTCGGCAACGTGCACGGCGAATACGGCCCCCGCGGTATCCAGCTGGAATACGAGAGGTTGGAGAGTATAAACAAGGCGGTTGGCGACCGGGTCAGATTAGTCCTGCACGGGGCCGATCCGTTCGACAAGGAGATTTTCCAGCGCTGTATCCGCGCCGGCGTCTCCAAGATTAATATCAATAAGGGGATGAATAACCATTACGCCGCCGTGCAGGAACAGATGGTTGGTAAGCCCTTGACGTCGGTTATCGAGGCCGGGACGGCTGCTATGCAGAAGGCTATTGAGAATTATATGCATGAGTTGGGTAGTGCTGGGAAGGCGACGCCGAAATAGAGAAAGGAAAAGGAAAAACGGGGGGGGGGGGGGGATAATGTCTGGGATGTAACTATTTAATCTATCTATCAATCAATGAATCTATCACTCTCTATCATTACAGTTTTCTTGTTTATTTTTCATGTCTCTGTTCTATGTATCCGAAATTGTTTGGTAAAGGACATCGAAGACAGCTGAGCAGGTCCAAACTTGGGAGATTTTGGAGTTACCTCAGACCTGTAAGCTTACATCTCCAATTTTGCCGCCAAAGAGAAGGACGAAAAGAAAAACTTGGCATCTAGCGAATACAAACAAACGTAGACAGACACAAATATTCAGAATCAGAAGAGACCAACACAATGATAAAAAAAAGAAAGACAGAGATATCAGTGAGGTCAAGAGAATGGTGATAAGAGGACTTGCATTTCTCCTTGGAGTCGCGATCCTGGATCCAGATTTTCGACTTTGGTCTAAATTCCACTCCACATACATAAACACACGAAACGGATTGAAAAGGGACATCTTGAATATCTTGATATCTCAATATCACATTTACCACTAGATACTAAATTAATGCGGACGCTAAATGCAGAAAAGATACAGAAACAAAATACCCCCCTTAACCAATTACCCCCCAAAATAAATGAAATTATGTTTCTCCTATTGAAGCCCCTCCTGTAAGCCCTTGATGACAACCATCGCCCCCCACGCACCAGGGTCGGGAGGCATATCACCACCGTTTTGCGAACCCTCACCCACATAGGTGGCACGTCCCAGCCTGGGCTTGAGTGTCTTGGTCTTCTCCGCGCCAGAAATAGCAGCCTCGACACCTTCGTCAAAGCTTCCATTGGCCGCGAGGCCCTCGGCAAAGGGGATCAGCGTGTCCATGACGGTGCGGTCGCCCACCTTGGCCGGCGTGTACTGCGTCAGACTGTCCAGCGCCGTCCGTACCGCCTCGGCCCAGAGCTTCGACACGTTATTGTCCTTGGTCGCTATCGAGACGTTATCCGCTAGCGCCTTGCGGAGAGCCACGAAGAAGATGCCGAGAATCCCACCGAGCGTGCCACCCAGCTTGCCCTCGAGGATTTCCTCCACCTCCAGCAGCACGGCGCCGATGGAGCCCTTGCTCGCAAGGTTTTTGGTGTCAAGCGCATCCAACAACCAGCTTGCACCCGTCTTGAGTGTCTCGCCGCAGTCGCCGTCGCCCATGACCGTGTCCCAGCGCGTCAGATCTGGTTCCGACTCGATGAGTCTCTGGGATGCAGTGCGCAACATGCGCTCGAGCACTGCCGGGTCGACCTTGAGATCGGATGCGTCATCGATAACGGGGCGGGGCGCCTCCAGAGGCTGCACGAGCTGCTCTTTACGCGAGCGGCGGGTGGCGCGAGCCTGACCACCCGTCATCGACTCCCAGTGTGTATTGGTGCGTGCGTCGAGGAATTTCTTGATGTCCTCGGGCGAGTATGAGCAGTTCCTGGCGGCTGCCGTCAAGTTCGCCACGGTAACCGAAAAAGCTGGGGCGTTCAGCGAAGTCTCGAGGAAGCCGTTGATCACGCGGATGGGGGGCAGCTTCCAGTGCGTCTCCATCTGTTCTAGGAGCTCGTCGACGAAGGCGCCCATTTCGAGATACGACATGCCGCCAAAGTTGCTCACGAGTAGCACCGCCTCGTCGCCCTCTTGGAAATTGACATAGCCGCGCAGGGGATCGGACTCGTCCAGGAGATATTTCAGGATCGTCTTGGCGAGGTCTTCGGGCGAGGGGATAGGTGATAGCGCCTTGTAGCCGGGTTCGTTGTGGGGGCCGGTTCCGATCTCTAACACGTTCTCCTTCGTATGGGCATGTTCTGCGCGTCCTGGCACGTGGCAGTGGTCTAGCGTGACGGCGATGGAGGCGAGCTGCTGGGAAAAGGCCACGCCGAGGTCGTAGACTTGGTCGAGAGATCCGCCGGCACCCGAAGCGCCGCCCATCACCTTGAGAACACCGAGCTGGCCAGCTAGACCTCGGCGTCCCACTAGACTGCCGTTCTTGCCCACGGAGACGTCGTCGCCGCAGATGATCATCCTACACTTGTGACCTTTGGCATTGGCCTTTTCGGCGGCGAGACCGAAATGCAAGCAGTCACCAGTGTAGTTTGTGATGACTAGGATAGCACCCTCATCAGATGGGACAGCGTCGACGGCAGCCAGGATCTGCTTGGTGCTGGGCGAAGCAAAGATGTCGCCAGCGACGGAGGCGGCCAGCAAGTTGGTGCCTACGTAACCGGACCAGGCAGGCTCGTGACCGGAACCACCGCCGCTGATTATCGAAACTTTAGATCTGTCATACTCGGTATCGTAGACCACCCTGTTGGACTCGTCAAAGGCGAGGGCAGGATTGTAGGCGATGAGGCCGCGGATGCCCTTGTTGACGAGACCGTCTAGGGAATTATAAAGATGTCGATTCGACATGATAGTTGTAAGTTCGGCTTATCCTCAGTATGTAGAGAGAATTGACGATGTCAGCTCGATGAGATGAACCAGACGAGTTTATCCTCGAGGGTGGTGGTACGACGACTAGAAAAGTATCACGTAGTAAAACCCGTGATTTACTCGACTTGCACAGGCGTCATACAAGGGGGGGGAATGTAAGCGACGACGTTGGACAAGACAAAGTGGAATATGCCGCGTCTGCCGAGTGCGATCTGAGCAAGACAAGGGAGCAATATAAGTCGTGGTAGTAATCAAGATTTACATGCGGAGTTACATATGGAGAGGAGAGATGGTACATCGTCAAGGGGGCAACGAACGAATCGGGGAAGGTTAAAGACACGCAAGAAGCAGGTCGCCAGGATGTTAGGATGTTAGGATGCCACGCTGGTAGACCGGCAGCAAGGCGGCGTGCCCGCACCACCGATCACGTCCAGACCCATATTCGGCCCCCTATTTCCATGTGAGGCGTGAAGCGGGAAGCGGGAGAGGCGTTCGGGCAAGGCCTGGCGCGCCAACAAACGGCTCATCATCATAATGGTTATCCGGTGAATACATGTCAATGTGCCAGGAGGCGCGATTACCTAACGAGACGGCCCCAGTCTGGCCAGCTATGGTCTAGCATATGTTCGTGTATGATATGGGGAAAGCGCCAGAGGTGACGGACAACAATAGGCGACAGGCAATAGACATTTCCAAATTCCAACGGAAGGTACGATGAGAATGTAGAGACTAGTTTCTTCCATGAACCACTAGACCAGACTAGGCAGACGATATGAACGCTGCTAAAAAAGTCATCGGCTCTTGACGGTACCTACTTACTAAACTGTGACGGGATTTGCCACTGTCGCGTGCTGGGATGTGTAATGAACATTGCGACCCATGCCAGTCGTTCCGGTTCATTGCGCCTGACCGAGTCGATGAAGAAAAGTCTGGGCCCAACATCGTGGGTCCAGATGGTGGGGGAACAACCACTGCCTAGAAGACCGTTACAAATGCCGGCCGCTTCTACGCGATCCGGACCCCTGACAGTACACAAGTAAAAGTACCTTACGTACCTGTTATAGTAACAGCCTATAGGGCATAATATTATGCTTCATTTTAGGAAGGAGCGCCAAAGAGGAAAAGAAGGAGAGACGAAAGAGTCGCGTAAAAACTTGACATAGGTAATTACCTACTCGTAGGCATGTAAGCACGCATGAACGTACATATTGAAGCGGTTAAGCAGGCACGATAGCGGGAATCGCCATGCAAATAGACGAGACAGGAACAAGACTGTCAAAACGGGGAAATAAGAGGATCCGATCAAACGGATGGATGATGGAATCCAATGATGTGAGTAAAAGTAGGTCTCCGTTGACCTTACCCTGGCGCCCCCAGGTCGAGGGGTAAATTGTTAGGGTAAAATGGTACAGCATGCTATGGACGTTTAAAGGGTGGGGAGCTGGGCCCGGGGGGGCGTAGGTCTTGGCGCCGTTTTGAATCGTGAATTTGGGGGGCATTTTACCCAGCGGATTTCCCAACTTGGATTTCCGACTTGCTCTAGGCAAGGTCATGGGTTGTTATAGTTTGTAGTCCAAGGCAATTTGCAAGCAGGTACGGATATTTGGGTACCTGCTTCACTTTACGATAGCCACCACTTCTTTAGTAAGGCGTTACCTATTGTAATATCTAGTTTGACCGGTGTGCTAGAGTCTAGATAGGCTATAGTCGAGTCTTGTTTCCCCCTTTTTACCCCTCCGAAGACGGGTATTATAATGTGAAGTCTTAGGAAGAGGATCGACCCAAGACCGATGCTAATGCACCTCATCACGAGTCCAGGAAAGAACCCGAGGAAAGTTGCTAGAAGCTCCCGTAAGGCCTAGTCTAGCACACCCTACATATTCTAGTGATGCTACGGTAGTACCGGATGTCATGTTTTCGGGAAGGGGGCCAGAAAAAACCCAACCATTATTGGTCGGGTCCAAGAACGGGATCGCCATCGTGTGTTCTTCGTGCTAGCTTGCCCCGAACTGCATACTGCATATTATGAGGGAGAAGTTTGTTTGCGCATATAGGAAATGTCCCATAGTCCCTTACCGGCCGTAATCGTCGAGTTGTATCCACAGACAGTCGCATAGCGTTGTAATACCTACTCGATAGATTTCCTTGTGCTTCCTTTTTGGTGTTTTTTTCTTTTCGACATCTTCTGGTCAGCATCTTTCCCTCGTTCTGAAAAATTTGAGCTTCTTCAAGTTAGCTGTACGGATATTGATTTACCGCTTTATCTTTCTGTTTCTCAGTGTGTACCCCTCCTCTCGACTCAGACAAGATGGCCGCCCCCAAATGGAGAATCGCAATGGCTGCAGATGTAAGTGGGAATACTTCATCCGAGCACAATCGCCCTCCTTGTGAACACTAGAAGCGTGGCACAAATCTCCCTGGGGAAGAAAGCCCCCTAAATGAGAATTAGCACAGAGACGAATGACAACTAGTGAGGGAAATGAGAGAAAATCCAGGAACTAATGAAGTTCTTCCCATACCTATAGGAAGCCGGCGTCACCTACAAGAACAAGATCAAGGCCGACTTCGAGGCCGACCCCCGCGTCGAATCCGTCATAGATGTCGGTAGTCTGACAATCGACGACAAGACGGCATATCCACACCGCGCCGCGGCAGCAGCTCAACTGGTAGCCGAAGGCAAGGTTGATCGCGCCCTTCTGGTCTGCGGTACCGGTCTCGGCGTCGCCATCAGCGCCAACAAGGTCAAGGGCGTCCGTGCCGTGACCGCCCACGATAGCTTCTCTGTCGAGCGTGCCGTGCTCAGCAATAACGCTCAGGTCCTCTGTTTCGGTGAGCGCGTTATCGGCCTTGAGCTCGCGCGCCGGCTGGCTAAGGAGTGGCTCGGTTATGTTTTCGATACCAACAGTGCTAGCGCGGCCAAGGTCGAGGCCATCAATGAATTGGAGAAGAACCTGTAATCCGCTGATAGGAGATGATCAAAGAAATAAAAGAATAGATACCAAAGAATAATGCGACACGAAGGAGGTGGAATGGGGCAAAATTTCATACCCATCATGACTACACTACACTATCACTTTAATAGAGGTTTATACAATGAACAGAATACAAGCGACTTGAAATGCTTTTGAGATTTGCCTGAGTTGTAGCCTACTTTGCAGACCGGTTGATCTGGACAATATCAAAATATTTATCTCGTCAGGTCTTATGTTGTCATCACTTCGAAACGTGAGTCCCCCCAATTGTGTGCCCCTTTCTTCGTACACCCCCCTATATCCCTGAACACCACGCACTCGTACCTTACGCTACTGTAGATCTTAAGATGACCGTAACCAAGGTCATGGTAAGATCGGAAGAATGCATAGTACTTGTTTAATTTTCCCCTGGATTTCGATCGTACCTTGGGTCTAGGTAGCGTGCAGGACAGATGACCACGTGCGCTTAGGTTACCCGGTATAAGTCCGCTTCCGCGAGTCTGAGAGTCTCCATCTCACACGGTCACACCCCTCCCCTATTATCTAAGAATCATTATCTCATTTCAATCACTCCGGCTTTCTCTTCGCTAAAACAACTTCAACTTACAATTATATACAGAGACATCAAGTCATCGGCCCAAATTTGACGTATTTGAATACTGCGGAAGAAAACACCGCATCAACATCATGGCCCCTCCCCCACCTTCCCGCCGTCTCGTCGGCGTCTCCACAAAGATGTACTTCTCCTTTGCGCGCACAAAAAGCTACATCGACGCGCTCACAAAGCAATTATCAACGCTTTCACCCGAGCCGAGGTCCACGATACAAGAGACGACAGATGTCTTCGTCATACCGGATCACGTAGCCTTGACCACCGTGATCCAGCAGTTGTCGTCCTCACCGGACAAAATACTGGTAGGCGCACAAGACGCCTTCCACGAAGACGCGGGCGCTTTCACGGGCGAGGTGTCACCGGCAGTACTATCAGAGGTCGGCTGCCGACTTTTAGAAATCAATCACGCGGAGCGCAGGAGATTATTCGGCGAGACGGATGAGAGTGCTGCCAAAAAGGCTGTTGCCGCGGCGAGGAATGGGCTTGTCCCGCTGATTTGCGTGGGGGAGACCACCAAGCCGCCGGCTACTACTACGCAAGAGGAAGGGGGATTAGATGTGAGTGCTGCTATGTCCGAGATCCGGGCGCAGATAGAGGCTGTTCTCGCCGGTCTCCCGGCTTCTAGTCCCGTCATCTTGGCCTATGAACCTGTGTGGGCGATTGGTGCGCCGGCGCCGGCGAGTCCGGCATATGTCGTTTCTGTTGCGCGAGCTATTCGGGAGCTGGATTGTGTGCGACGACGATTTGAGCATGCAGGAGATGAAGGGATAGCGGGGGGTGATGAGTTTACAAAGACGCCGGTTCGTATCTTGTACGGTGGGAGTGCTGGGCCGGGCCTTTTTGCGCATCTGAAATCGGAAGTCGATGGGTTGTTTCTTGGGAGGTTTGCGCATGATCCGGAAATGTTTGTTAAGACTATTTTGGAAGTTGCTTCGGCCTAGGCATATGGGCTACTGGTACTCGTTTCTACCTATGGACTTGAATTGTCGCGTCAGGAATGTACTGAATGTAACATGTAAGGGGAAGGCCCGGTGAGATATGTTGTATAATGTAGGTATGTCTAGGTAATTAACGGAAGGAACAATGCGAGGGTCAACACAAGGAGAAAGCACAATTTCATAAAGCGATGGGATTTACGTCATGATGGGTCAAAATACATCCAAGTTTGCTATTGCCAGGTATTTATGTTTGTGCAATAGCTACACCAAAGGAAGCCGTAGCCAATAATCATAACAACTCTGCCGCCAATTACAAACGTCATTCGGCCACCTGCCCACTGACACCAAACCGCCAAAGCTCAACTCCAAACAAGCCTGATATTCCCTCGCTAGCCTGCTTCAAAACATTCTGAACACTGGAAGCTCGCTCATAACCGAGACCCAGAACATCCCAATCCAAACATGACGAGTCGTCAAGACGACGAATTACAAAAGGACAAAAAGTACCACTCTCAATCTCAGACTCAAACGCCCACTTCGGCTACAGGGAGCCTTCCCTCCTCTTTATGTTCCAACTGAATATCATCCAGCGGGATAAGTAGCGTGCAGTCCCGCTTCCAGATCATATAGCCGATCCAGAAGCCGAAAACCACAGCGAGGCCCAAGAAGCTGGCAGCGACAGGTGGCGGGGCCGGGAGCGGACTCTTGGCTGCCGCAACGATCTGGGCGATAACACCAAAGATGAAGATAGTGATGGCGTAGACGGACCCGGCCGTTCCTAGAGGCGACTTGTATGCCCCAGCAACTTGTCCACCCCTCCGTTCGAGCGCCCGGCGACAGCGGATCTGGCACAGACAGATGGACGACCAGGTCAAATAGTTGGAGCAGGATGCGAGGGCGAGCAACCAGGTGAAGATCTGGTCGCCATTCGAACCCGCCTTGGCGAAAGCGAGAAGCGAAAAGGCGAAGACAACAATGAGAGCGCCCACTGGTCTGCCACGATAGACGACGGCGCAGAATCGGGGACCCATTCCTCGCGCCGAGATGGCCTGTAGCGCACGCGAGGCGGCGAAGATGGCTGCGTTGGCCATGGAGAAGATGGACATGACGATGATGGCGTTGATGATGTCGGGAAGGATGCGGATCTTGGCCTGCGCGATAGCTTGGACGAAGGGACTGATGGTAGGGTCGGAATGGCGCAAGTCGATCTTGAGCAAGAGACCAAGCATCAACATAGGCAGGACATAGAGGAATATAATCCTGATGGATACGAGTGTGCCGGCGAGTTGCATGACACGGCGGGGAGAGCGACATTCGCCCGCGGTGAGGCCCAGCATCTCGGTTCCGCCATAGGCCACGCCGACGGACATGAAAACGAAGAGAAAGCCGACGGGGCCATTCTTAAAAGCATCCGTTCGCCAGGTGTGGTATGCGAGTTGTGAGTCGTCCACAGACGGCACCGCTCTTGCGAGAATACATAGAGCAGTGAAGACGAAAATGGTAAGGACAATCATCTTCAAGGTGCCGAACAGGTTCTCGGCCTCGGCGTACCATCTCGCGCCACAGATATATATGACAGCAAGGCCAAGGATGAAGATGGGAACGAGGATTTCGACGCGGATATCCGGGTTCCAGAAGCGGGCGCTCATAACCATGACGATTATTTCGAAAGGCACGACAAAGACGAAGCTCATGACATAGTTCCATCCCATGGCAAAGCCCCAGGCAGGAGAGATGAAGCGAACCGAGTATTCGTAAAAAGAGCCCTGGACCGGAATAGTGGTGGCGAGTTCGCCGAGGTTACACATGGTGATCCAAACGGCCAGACCGACAATCATGAAGGCGAGAAGGAGAGGTACGGGGCCACCGACGGCTAGAGCTTGGCCAGTCGAGACGAGGAAACCGGCGCCGATGGAGGATCCAAGAGCCATGAGAACGAACTGCCGTGTTGTGATTACCCGTTTGAGCGTCGTGGATTCTGTGACGGGCGTGGGTGGTATCGCGGCCACGTTGCTTTGGGGTTCGACGTTGGGAGGCATCGTGGGGTTGGTGGCCCCGGGGGTCGAGTCTTTTTGATCCATTTTGGAACGAAGAAGACGAGAAGATTACAAATAGATAGAAGCGATGACACGAATAGAAGTGTGTGTGTGTGAATGTTTGTGAATTAGGCCCTTGGACCGAAAAGTAGTAGATGGTCTCGTGAGAACAATTGAACTCGGAAAACTCGTAGCAGAATGTTTGTTTGTTTGTAGAAGTAAAGTCAATTCTGGAAGCAAGCATGCAGAATAAACCTCGAAACGAGAATATAGAGTAAAGGGAAGGGGAACAACAGCGAGAGGGTGTTTGGCCTACAAAGAGGGGGCACCGATTGGAAGTGATTAGAATACGTGTCTATCGGCATACATCTAACCCGCACCGCGCAAAAGTCCGATTATGTTGAACTATGGACTGTATAAAAAATTAAAAAGATAAGGGGACATGGCGGAAGACAAGGACTGGCATCGCTGTCGTATCGTCATACCCTAGCGGAAACTCAGATAATGTCACGCGACAGTTGTTGATTTTCCCTACCCGGGGGGACCCCTTTTCATTTTTTCTGATATTATCTATCTACCGTTTTTTCCGGATCAGACGAAACTGACCGGGGGAATGCCTTGAAAGTAATGAGTTGTTGGCCACGGATAGATATCAGACCTCGCTCTTTTCTTGATTCCCGCACGGCGTACATGGAACCGGACTTCTCGTCCATCGTGAGATAATGGACTCTTGGTGTATTTTCTTTTATTTCCCTAGTACTCCACTAACTTGATACCAAGGTAGACAACAAATTACCGAGCTAGGAGATGAAAAGATGAACGGCCTTCCCCGGCCCTGTAGATTCAAATTTGCTAGGATGGCACGACTTTAGGGATGCTTGGGGGAATTTCGGGAAAGTATACCTTGAGCACCACTTCTCCGTATATCCTTGTTGAGATTATATTCCCATCTTTTTGGAATATATGTAGCCGCATTTATTTACTTCCACTGTGCCATGACGGATAGGATAGTCAGTCAGTCCTCCTGATCACATCATACCATACCTACCTCCTATACACCTTGGAGGACAATTCGCGTCGATAGCAACACGTTAAAAGGGAATTTTCTCTCATAAATCCAAGTAAACGATTGAATAGAATACATGCTTCAGATACCAAAGCCTAGCGCGGCTATGGTTACCAGTCATCGTGTCGTATCGAGTTTACGGGCGAATCCGGATTTGACATCTGAAATATGTGCCTTTGAACTTTAAAACCCCCAGGTGACCAAGATGAGGCAGGCATCAAGCGGCTAGAAGAGGAGAACAAGTCTCGTATGATACGTATCCGGGGAAAGTACCTACCTACCCTTTTTACTCTGGTATTTTTCAACCGGGTATCTTGTCGTGCCATCGAGTAACCTAGAGTGGTTCTGTAAGAGGTCTAGATACCTACTTTGATATAGAAGCAAGTCTGTCACGACAAACAGATGTGGACAAACCTGCCACCTACCTCGAAGAACAAGATATCGACACTGTAATTGTAGATACGTCTCGGCATACTTTGAGTCAAAGTAGGTACTCGCACACACGTACCTACGATAGCTTACACGGAGGTAGGTGTAAACAGTAGAGTACAGTACAGCTAGCTAATAGAATGAATGCGAAAACGACCAATTGCCAAACTGTGCTGTTGAGAGTCAATCCCCCTAAAATAGGTACATACAATTACCTCGTTCAGCCCAGGACAACCTTGTATCGTCGGCAACGCATGGCAATGCGATCACTTAAGAATGAGGTAATCTGTAGGAATAAAGGAGTCTGGAGTCTGAAGTCTGGGGAAGATGAATCGGCATCTCACTTAGTAGACCCACCTTTAAATTCCATCCAATCATGTATTGGCCCTGGTTTTGGATCCCCTGCCCTTCCTAAGAAGACCCTGTGATTGGTTGTTTCAATCCATACTACAGGTACGTACCTCAATGACATGGGCCTGTTATCGAACCTACCAAACTCGACGTGATATTGAATCAGATGCACATTGGGAAAGTACCACTTGGGGAGATGTCTCCTGTGGCCACAAAACCTGCAAACAAAACCTACCTTACCTCATGTAGTGATGTAGTGATCCCAGTAGGGAATTAATTCATTCAACTACGACGAACATTATCATACGAGGGAAAAAGTTATAAACCCGCCTGGCGAACGCCAAAGAGTTACTAGTCCTGCCCCTAATCTGTCCGATACAAACCCCCGAATACACCACCCGAGATATCTCGACAAAGAGAATACACGTCTTCCTCACCTTATCTCGAACTAGACCTCAGTTACGATGCAGGGTAACGGCTCTGCGGCGGCAGCTGGGGCCATGGCAGTCGGACCCACGCCTGCAGGCCATCAGGCCGAGTTGAATTTAATATATGGCATGGTAGAAGAGCTATCGCGTCAACTAGCCGACAACCGACGCATGACGGAAGACATAGTCTCCGGCTTAGGAAGGGTGAGGAATCGAGCACACGAACGAGGCCTGGCGAACGATGACCTGTTAGAGGAGGCAACTGACGAACTCTTCGGTACGTTGGCTTCCCAGGGGTTTCTTCGATCCAGTCAGCTATGATACTAACTCCGCCGCGTGTCGCATCTAGCTCAAGAACCCAACCTCGAGGCCATGGTGTCCGTCCTTACCGAAGCCCTCGACCGCGCGAAACAATCCCGGGATTCAAATTTCTCGCTCTTAATCACCTACGCCAAGGTGTTTGAAAATATAATAAACCAGTTCCACGCGTATAAACAGAAACACGTAACCGATATCGCAGCCTGGCACCGTTCGTATCGGGCCCAGTTAGCCGAGGCGCGCGCCGAGAATTGCCGACTACGGGAACAGATGTGGGAGATGCAAGAACACGCCAGTCGCGCAAACGATCTACTGCGCAACTTTGGCAAAAAGCTGGATGAAGACCCGGCAAGATGGGAAAAGCGGGTATCTGATATAGGTAGGAGGCAAGAAGTTCGGTTTTGGAAACGAATGGCGTTTCCCGAAATCGCCCAAGACGACCCGTTCTGGAGCGACGACGACGACATCATCGACCCTGCAGAGAAGGAACGGCTCAAGGAGCAGCGCGAGCTCGCGGAACAACTCGTCCCTGGCATGCCGGGCGGCAGCCATAGTGAAGGTTCAGATGGCGGGAACACCCAGGTATCATACCAGTCGCATTCTATGGCGAACACAATGGGTGGTGTCGCTATGGAGAGGGAGGGTTCAATACAAAACCCGCCCTCCAGACCCGCCAGTACGGGCAGCACGGGAGGTCGATCTAGCTAGAATACCGATGGTACCTCTATCATACCAATTCAGCTCGATGTGTGGCGTTCTACGTCTCATCTGCGCTAAGTATGCTCATGACGACGGGTCAGCCAGCGGTTTATCGATTGCCGCTCCTAATATTTTTAGCCAACAGCAAGTAATTGCCTCTCGACATTTAGGCAGTTATCCGAAGATGACGTTCCAAACCGTCGAGCGCTGTTTTATCCGTCCAACATAGTTATTGGTTGCCATGTTCTTTTTCGACGCCCATTATGGTGTATGGATAGGGACATGGGCATATTATACATACGATCTAGCCTAGATGCTGGATGGGGGAGCAGATGAGGTTGACAAAGAGGTTTATACCGTCAAAAGAGGATGGTACGGCTGTTACACTTATCTCAATAGCAGTTGGAAGTAACCTGAATAGGTTAATTTCTCATGAGGACATGAGTTTACGAAGGAATATTACACGTAGAAGGGGTGAGGGGGGGTAGCAGTATCCCCCTATAGCGCGAGACTTTGATAAGAAACGGGTTTAATCCATATACTTTTATCCATATACTTCTATCAGGGCCTCATAGGGTCCGTGTTTTGTCGTTGTATGCTGGCTAGTTTTATCACTGGACTTTTGAACAGAGGGATAAATAAATAACTGCTATAGCCCGTATCAAGTGAAATGCAGCGTAGTGCAAGACTTACCTAATAGCTAAATCTAACCCAAGATCGACATACCCCTGATATCGAACTGGTCCATGAATACTTCTCTTCTGTATAAACCCTTTTCAAGGCCTTCACACTGTCTGGACTTACCTTAGGTATGTATCTCATCTCGTCAGAAACACGGTTCGGGTTCCAAGTCTAGCGAGTTTTCCTGAAAAGATGGAATCTCTAGTTTAAGAGAAATCAAAAGTGCAAAACAAGGTGCTGTTCCTCTCGAGATACTTGGACAGACTTTATAGGCAAACACCTTTTAAGATTTGATACAAAAAAAGGGGGGTGTATGGGGAGTAAAACGACCCTGCTTGACAAGTCCGACAGATTTCTAGGAGAAGGTAGGTAAGGTATATCCCCTCCAAACATAGGTACATATCCTTTTTATCTTTCTTGAAAAAATGGCGCTCCGACTGGTGGGTTGGACGCGTAAGCGAGTGGAAGTATCGGGTAGGTTACAGGTATTTCGGGGGGTAGATATGTAGATAAAGACCGAAAAAGTACGTGGGTTACGGTAGATTTGGTAAGTAAATTAACGAAAGTATATTGTCTATTTTTAGTCGGTGATTCAACTTGACTCTTCGGATATATACTCCTATATTGTTGGTAGATCTAGGTAAACCTAAGGTAGATACCTAGGTTGAAAAAAACCAGAAGGGGTATTTGTACAGAACAGTTAAAAGCCTTTCTTCCCTTCCTCCTTATCTGGACCCCTTTTCTCGAATAGGAGCTGAAGCTGGAAAGGGGAGCCACTGGGGATGAGACTCTAACCTTATCTTGCTTGCATTAGGTACCTACTTTACCTGGGCAAGCATCTGCAAGTTTGGATAGATCAGATCAGATCAGATCAGATCCGGGGGGGCTTAGCTTACAGGGCTCCTAGAAGCAAAACATGCATGCAGTAGCTTGTGATAGGTATGTAAGGTGGCGGGTATTGCCACGTGCTTGGGAGATAAGGGGTGTCGGGGAACTTTGTGACTGGTTTAAGGTAGTTAGTAGGTAGGTATGTTTGGGTTGGAGTGCTTCCTCAGCTTGTTCTGGATGGAGAGGGGTGGATATATATATATAGGGAGGTAGGTTCATGTAAGTATGTGCTTGCGTCTACGATAATAGATATCCTTCTGGAGGATCGCGTTGATGTATACCTGCAACCTTTACGTATGCATTTATGCATAGCAAACACTTAAGAACGCCTGTCTGGAGGGGAAGGGAAATGTCGTAGGTATAGGATAGGTATGTACATGAAGGTATCAGTTGGGGTTCTAGTACGAATACAAAACTCCTAACTACAGTTGTTAAGGGTCTACCTAGATTTGCGATCTGGGTATATGGTAGGCAGTGGTTTACTGTGTCTGTAAGGATTCAAGTAGATAAGTACCTAGTGATGATGTCCGAATAAGAGAGGCTAGCGGGATACGCCAGCTGGTTCTAACAAGGTGGTGAATTTACATTCTTCTCTGAGTTACCTACTGTGGGGTGGGCCTGAAAATATTGGTGATACACCTCCGGTTATCGTTTACTTGCAATATATGCCAGTGTTTAGCTTTATGTTAGAAATGTAGGGGCTTGAAATATATCCATGTCATCATCAAGTTTCCGTACGAAGTTCCTTTCTTGAAGAAATAATATTTGTTCGTTACCTACATACCTAGTCCATGTCTATCTTATAATAACCGTCAAGTACAGATGCAGCCCATACTTGAAAATCGCCCGAGTGTTTGTTTTGCATATGTAAAGTGGATTCCCTATCACGACTGTCTATCTAGGGTAGACCTAACCGGGTTGAACAAGCTTTCATGGGAAATGATGAGATATGTTCAAGGTACACCAAGCAATGATTGAAAGTAGCCTGGGTTAGATACCTCCTCACGTTAGTTACATGTTCCACTACCAGGTCGCTAAGTTTGTATTGGCGGGACCGGGAGCGTATCTATAATATGTTTCCTGCTACTTATACCGGAGACTTCGGAGACACATTACCTACTAGGGTACATTATACGTTTCTAATGTTAAGGGAAGCTTTGTGAGTTTGTCCCCGGTCTGCCAAACTTTTCTCAAACACTTTAATTCTCGTTCTTTAAGTCGCCATTAGTATCAATTATAGAATGTTGTCACAGTAGCCAAGTGTTAACCCGGCTCGGTTCCGGCACATCGCCCCCGTCACCCCGCATAAATCGGCCGGAAGCAACTAAGGTTAGACTAATACAGACCTACATACATGAAAAATCCTACTATTCTTGCCAAGGAGGGGATATATTAGCGGCCGCATTTAACTATTCGATTGCCAGTCACAAGGGGAAACCCACTGCATACATACAAACCCCCCCACACGTGCCGTATGTTGAACAAAGGTTACGCCAAGAGCGCGCAGGTCCCGTGTCGGCTTCGTGGGCGTCACATTTGTACTTGTCAGCCGCCAAGAAAAGACATATACCTACCGTATTCTCTCTAGGGTTCATTGGTCAACTACCGGGAACATCATCTGACATAATTTCCAAGAGTTTGTTGACGTCTTGTGCGTTTGCTCCCCCTCATAAGGCAGGTAAGAAAAGTATGTTAGCGGGGGAGGTACATAAGGTATGCTGACATGTGGGTAGGTTAGGTGTTCCATTAACATTTATAACAGCATCTAACCTACGCATTTACGTGTATGGTCGGGTGGTTTTCATGATCTACCTTACCCTGTATACAGAATCTTTGTGATGCCCAAAAAGTAAGTAGGCAAAAGATTGGGGAATCCCGGTCTAGTCTCGGCACTCTGGCGTAGTGTACCCGTACGGTTGCCGGGGCTATCCACATGCCGATTGATAGGGATACCTAGGCTAGGTTAGCTAAGAGGCTTGGTCTCTTGTCATTTCCTCTCGCAAGCCTTCGCTACCAATGGTTGTCCTGGTTTCTCTTTCTTTTTTCTTGCTACGTGGTCGCAAATGTCCCGTTACTCGGTCTTATTTATAACGGAGCAATAACCTTTTTAACGGTTTCTAAGTCTGGATTGGAAGGTGCTTCACAGGTAAAGTACATGTAGGTATTTACCCTACAACACAGCAGGCAAGGACGAACGACAGGTAGTAAGTAACCTACCTACAGATCATGAAATCAAGGCTAAGTAATACTCCTGTTTTCTCATCCCCTCCATTTCTAAAGCCCAACAAAATCGGCCCCCAAAAGTCCGGGGCCCCGCGTTACACACGACTAAGTAATTACACTCCGCGGGGCCTTGTGATCGACAGATCATGAGCTTCTTAAGGAATAAGCACCCTACCTAAGAAGCGGAAACGCATCGCTTGCTTGGTTGACCGCCCACAATGTCAGCGTGTCACGAGTCACATTTTTACTGATTTCTTACTCAATTATGTGGATTTGACATTGCCAGCGCATCCTGTGCAGAAAATCCATCAATCGGGTAGCCAGCCTATAGAGAAAAAGATTATGCTCAACCCCGCGCTCCCCTCTCCGGCGGGTGTATATACATTTGTGTTGTGTACGACAGATGACGACAAGGGTAGAATACACAGTATTTTGGCCGAAACTCTCCGTGTGAAGTCCGGGGCGTCATTACCTACTACCTACTAGGTAGGTAGAGTGACTCATCGCGTGCCGCTTCTGGTGTATTGCTACCCTGAAACGAGTACCCATAGGCATATTTTCAACGCACTACCTTACCCACCAGACCTCTTGTCTGCAGTAAAAAGATCACACGCCCAGTCGGTAGACTTCCGCATTAAGGTCGAGACATCATACTCAGATCTAAGACATGCCCCGTTGACTATACTACATCAGATCAAACCAGAAAATTATTTACCAGGCTCATTGCTTTTGGCGGTAGAGTTTTCTGGAACGTGGTAAGGTAACTGACTAGAGTTTTAAGCCCGCGAGAAAGTAGGTAATTGGTACGCCCGTATACCCGACATCTACTCGTCAAACCTCGCGTACGCTTGCTTACATAGATGCCTGTACAGAGCTGGCAGCTGGCTGGGTAGGTATCTGCCATTGTCTTCTATTAACAGTTCCATTTGTGCCTGAGGGGTAAAGGACGATCCTTACTCCTTTGGACCGCCATGGGTATCTCGTTCGGAGAAAAACAGCAAGCCCCAATCTACACAAATGTGAGCACAGAACCAAACCCATGGAACAGGCCACGAGCCTCATGGAGCACGACCGGTGAGACACGAGAATCAAGAAATATTCATTTATAAAAAGGAAAAGAAACCAAGGGTGCGACAATCATCCGTATAACTAGAGAGTACCGTGTTGACAATACAAACTGGTTCATCACTCCATACTCATACACCCCAAGCAATGGCTCACATGAGCCACAGGCAAACTGACAAGATGTAGATAGGCGATGGCTGTATTAATTCTCCGCTCATCGTCTAGGTTAGACGAACATGACGAACATGACGAACCTACCCAAGCTTGGCGACTACAGCACTGATCCTGATCATGGCCGGTAGCCCGGTAACATGGGTCCCGTGCATACACGTACATATTCTTGTACTCCGAGCTTAATAGGTCAAGTGAGGTAAATTCCCAGGTACTTCCACCTAGGCTCGAGGTAGTATTATGTATACCCGTCTGGTCTACCTAGAAACCTAGAACTGCTAGAGTCTGACCAGAACAGTTAATACTGGGTGGCTTCGCCCTACCCAAGCCTACACGTACAAATGAACGGATGTAACTTTGCACAAAGCTGAAGAGTCCCTGCATCCCTGATGAGGTATGAGGCACCTTGGCGGCATATGATATATACTACTCTGCTGACCGCGATTTGGAGTTGTTGGTAGGTAAATGATGATTTCGAATGTCTTGTGGTGTCTTTTATGTATTCGAGTACGTATGTCATATACAGTCTGTGTAGCAGCCTCAACCTCAACGAGACCGAACGGCGAAGAGCTAGGATAGGTAGCCGAATGCGTCTTGCTGACACCCCGGTCGGTAGTTGGCCAATAGGTTGCTTGGCTGTGCCGTACCCGAAGATGGGCCCATCCAAACGGCCGTCTACCTACATACCTATATGCACCTAGGTTTAGTCTGTCTATGTGTCCCATCCCGCCAAGCCCGGGGTCCAGGATTTCGGTCATATTGCCCTCGCGGTAAACTAGCGGTTGGGTTACCTGGTTTTTTTTGTTTTTTTTCGATATTACCTCCCCTTATCTGTCGTTGGCTACACGACCGTCTATGGGTCATGCTCATCTTGTTTACTTTGCATGGTTTGATCACTCATCCCTCTCTTGCCAAGCGGCTAGGCGTACCTATGAGGTCTTTGAGGGGGGGAGGTCTACCCGAGACCCATCCAAGGTCGGGAAAGGGAAGGTGAGAATGGGTCGAGACTTTTGACGACGAATGCGGAGTATGCGACTAAGTAGTCCATCGGTATATGTCTTGCCCAGTCTCGAGAAAAGTTCCGGGGTTTTCACCACTTGTCGATCGGGGGTAAGCCTATCTATAAAGTCCGGAGGGGCCACCGTCAGATGGGGACTGTCGGCTTTTCCTCCTGGTGAGACATTCCTGTCCGTTTCCAGCTTATCGACCGAGGGACAAAAGAGAACCCAAGACGGTATAGACATTTCGGCGGGAATTTTGAATTACTCACGCCTCGTCCCGTCCCATCTTGCCCTGTCTCGTCCTGTCTTACCTCAATTAACGTCCGCATACCCTGTTTTTGCGCCCAACTTTCAACATGCGCGCTAGTGTATGGTGGCTGGTTCCCTTTGCCGCATTGGCATCGGGCTACGAGGTCAAGGTTAGCACGCTCTTGGGCGGTATTCTCGGTTCATTGTCCGGCCGTCACGAAAGAAACTTGTTGCAGAACTTGCGGCTGATGTCGAAAAGACACCACCTCTAGATACACCCTGGACTACCAAGGTCGGGACCGATCCATGGCCCGAGTATCCCCGGCCGCAACTCCAGCGATCTCGCTGGCAGAGCCTGAATGGCATATGGCAATGGGGGGAGGGCGAATCGGCAGAGGGTTATCCTGCGGGAGAGGACGTGCTTGTCCCTTCGTGTATAGAGGTAAGCATCTTTCCCGTTCATTATCCCTCTTCTGCCGTTTCTGTCTCTATTTTGAATCCGATAAGCCCATGAGTACTGCTTTTGCTAACCCAAGACTCTACCTCTACCCATTAGAGCGCGTTATCGGGTGTGATGGTCAATGCCCAGAATTCCTGGTTCACCCGTCAGTTCAAAGTGGACAAGGATTTATTAAAGGGCAAAAACGACAAGATTTTCATCAACTTCGAGGCTGTAGACTACCAGGCCACCGTCTACGTCAATGACAAGCTCGCCGGTGAACACACAGGCGGATACTGGAGATTCTCCTTAGACATCACCGACCTCCTCAACGATGGCACCAACACGTTACGAGTCGATGTATTCGACCCTACCGATGCCGAAGGTAAGTGATGGTCAGACTATTTTCTCAGTCCATTCTCACTAACTGGGCCCACCAGGTTACAATATCCCTATTGGAAAACAGACCTTGCAACCTTCGCATATCTTCTATACGCCCTGCTCTGGAATATGGCAGAGTGTAAGTTGTCCCCCTTCTCAGCAAACGGTTACACCATACTCTGCCAGTCACGTGCAAAAGTCATCATTATAATTCTAATGCCATCGTTTCTTTATCATAGGTATGGTTAGAGTCGGTTCCCGCTCAACACATCACCCAACTCGACGTCGCTGCCGATATGCATGGCCAGGGTAAGTAAAGTCGCTGTCACACTCTAGTCACAATGTCCTTTTACTAAGAAATATCATCCAAAAGTGAACGTCACCGTCACCACCAGCAGCAAAGATTCCAAGGATGATGTCCATGTCACTGTCACCGATAAAAAGGGAGCCCCTGTCGGCTCTGGACGGGGCAAGGCGAATCAACCCTTTGACTTTGCCGTCCACTCTCCTAAGCTATGGTCCCCTGATAGCCCTAACCTGTACGTATCCTATTTTCCGCCCTTTTCATTCTTTCAAGAGACCTAGTTTCTATTATTCAAGGATAAGACACTCCAAATCCACAAACTCATCATCCGCAGATACGACCTCACCGTCACAGTCGGAGACGACAAAGTGAAATCCTACACGGGATTCCGAACCATTGAAACCGGTGAAATCGACGGGATCAAGCGCCCTCTAATCAACGGCGAATTCTTCTTCCAATTCGGCACCCTCGATCAAGGATTCTGGCCAGACGGAATCTACACGCCTCCCAACCAAGAAGCCATGGTGTACGACCTGAAACAGCTGAAAGATCTGGGCTTCAACATGTTGCGGAAGCACATCAAGGTCGAACCCGATCTGTTCTACCGCGCCTGCGACGAGCTCGGTCTCCTCCTCATTCAAGACATGCCTTCCATGCCTGCCAACCGGCTACCCAACGCCGAACAGCAGAAGGAATGGGAACGACAACTGGATATCCTCATCGAGCAACATAGGAATTATCCCAGCATCTATACCTGGGTAAAATAAAGTCTTTCTTTACTTCATAATGTTTTTTTTGATGCACTAAAAAAAAACAAAAAAACCCGCCCACTAATACATACGTCCGATCCCCCAGATAATTTACAACGAGGGCTGGGCCCAACTCCGCGACGGCGGCGTCTACCCAGAAGAATACCTGACCCCGCGCGTGAAGCACCTAGACCCGACCCGGCTCGTGGACTCGATATCAGGCTGGCACGACCACGGCTTCGGCGACTGGCACGACAACCACCACTACGCGAACCCGCAATGCGGCACACCTTTTTACTCGACCGCTTCAACTCCTTACGATCCCTCGCGGATAGCCATCCAGGGAGAGTTCGGCGGGATAGGCCAGAACGTGTCTGCTGAACACTTATGGAAAGTCCAGGCCGCCATCGACACCATCAACCAGACGTACGAGATCGACGAGACGATCGAGGCGTGGAATTATAGAGGTCATGTCTTGCTTTCCGAATTGTTGGATCAGGTTGAGAAATATGCTTGTTCCGCTGCTATTTGGACGTGAGTTTTTTTTCTTTCTCCTTTTTTTTTTTTTCCATCTCATTCTCTCCCCTTTTTTCTCTCATCCCCCCCCTGAACCTTGAGAGTCTTAACTAATTCCGATATTCTTTTTAAAAAAAACCCACAGTCAAACAACAGACGTAGAAGGAGAAGTAAACGGTCTCCTGACATATGACCGTCGCATCCTCCGTCCAGACGTAGACCAATGGAAGAAGGACATCCAGGCTCTCAAGGACGCGGCCAAGGCGCGTGGAGGGGAGAAATGACTACAAGAAGGAGGTCTAGGAACAGGTCCTGAAGATGCGCAGGCTCCTTTGATTTTGAATTTGATCTGATTGAATTTGGCTATGATATTAATGGTCTATAGGTGGTGCCATTTGTGGGATTACTACGAGAGAGGCAGGTTATCCTTTTCTCGGTCTTCCATTTCATTCCCGGTGGGAATTCGGATCATGGGAAGGAGTGGATCACGGGTATAAATAAGATATGATATCGGTTCTAATATACCACGACATGAATGAATGACATCTCGATTACTTATGACTTTGTTGCAATTTGCCTTCTGGCTCGGTTTGCAAGATGACGCATGTATTTCTTGCAACATTCTTGAGCCCGAGGTCTCGTCATATATGTAACAGCCGACACTGCTTAATTTGACCAACAGGGCTATACTCTTGTGTATCATGAGTTTCCCGGGCATTCGACAAGGGATAAATAGGTATTCCTTCCGACTTTTCAGATGTTTCCTCGATGCCCCTCAGTCATCTGTGACATTAGGTATATCATAAGAGAAAAATAGCTGCACATCATTAAGCCGTCAAAAGATACCGACGGCGCTCTGTAATCGACAAATCTTTGGACCATGAAATTTCACTCGTTATGCTCCAGCGCCGCACCCTCAACTCTGCCACGATGCGCCGGTAATATGCGACATGGTTTCCTATCAGTAGCAGGTAGCTCGTGAATCTCGCTTCCCGGGTTTTCTTGTATCACCATCTGTCCCTCGAGCTGGTGTGGTAGCGCTGAACCTTCCACCTCCCGCGTTGCATCATCACCTGAATTCTCTTGTATACCACTGCTCTGACCTCCAGAGTCATCTATCTTTTCAATCTGCAACGGTGAGCCTTCCGATAGTGCCTTGCGCCGGAGTCTGAGGCGCAGAATGAACCACACAATCACCGCCGCGGCACAAAGCGCGACGACCGCAGACGCCACGCCGATTCCTGCCTTGGCACCCGGAGAAAGGTTGCTGTGTGTTGACGATGTTGGCGGTGATGACGGCGATGAACTCGGCGTTCCGTTTGTTGTCCCAGATACGTTGTCACGCCCGCCACTACAAATCAAGTCTTCGTTGGTGAGACCTTTGCTACGAGCGAGCAGGTCTGAGCAATTAAAGTCATCGTTCGAAGCTTCCACAGTAACTTTATTGGCGACATGGGTCAACTCGGGGAATAAGTTGATGCTGAGGAACTCAAGTCAGTACCACTGATGGGTGAGGACGAAAAATCAACTTACTCCTTAATATGACCACGCAGGTGAATGCTCTCGGCCCGTTGCAGACTCGGAAACGATGGCAGAGTCGTGTTGGAATTGTCCTTCACCTCCAAGTTGCCCACGTCTGTCAGGTGATTCAACTTAAATGTGCAGTTGCGGTTGTCCGTGATAGAGAGATTGACATTCACTTGGCTCAGGCTGTCAAAATCGATTTGCACATTCGCATTCGACCGGACGAGTACACTGCCGTCAACCTTCTCTATCGGGCCGGCAGCAATAGTAGGTAGCCACTCATAGTCATTGTATCCGTTAGGAACAGAGGATTCAATGGTTAGCATTTGGCCTATTGTCATCGGCGTCGTACCAAACAGTATCTCTGAAGGCTGTATACCCGTTAAATTGAACTGGGTAACCGCTTTTAGCTTCTCCAAGGTGAAACAGGATGTTGAACCATCCCCCCCTATCAGATGGAGTGAGCCGGCGGTTTCCAGGGCGGGAAGGGACAGGCAGGCGTCGGATTCAAGCTCATACACTGAGTCAAGGTTAGATATTTTCCAATCTGGAGTACCATGTAACGTCAGTTGTGAAAGCCCTATAGTGTCCGGTATATCAAAGTTTACCAGGTCCGGAGATCCGGTAATGATGATATAAGCCGAGCCCAAACTATAACTATCACCATGCGGGTCGATGTCTATCGAGGGAGACGACATTTGCGGTAGATAGAGACCCGTCAACGCTGCCGATCCGGTTGTATTCAGGGCCTCCACGCTTTTCAGCTGTGGGAAGTATAGTTCCAGCAACTGAGGGCTATCAGTCACGAAAATCCCGGATGCCGATTCAAGCTGGGTAAAATTAAGTACGCCCGTCGCATCTCTTATGAATATGTTCGGTGGGTAAGGCCCGTAAGGGCCGCCATTAGAGCAAGTGAAGTTGGCGCTTTCTATATCGTCCTGATTCGTGATGGTAATCTCGCAGGGCTCTGACCGAAGTTGTTTAGTGTATGTCAGAGAGGACGTTGGAAGATGGGGCATATATATACTCACCGTCCATCTTGATACTATAGTAGGCTGCCTGGCTTCGACGGGTGAGCAAAAGTGTCAAGATGACCCGATGATGAGTGCTAGTAGAACTATCAACATACGCCCAAATGTACCTATCCTTAGTATGATGGTCCTACCATTGACTCAGGTAAGGTGCACAAGGTCTGGAAGTATCAAATAGGACTGAAAAGGATAGTTGAGCTGATGAGGATGGTGTTAGCTAGTGGGTAAAGTGGGAGGTTACGAAACTTAGGAGAGAGGTGACAGGTGGGATGAGGTGAAATATGATTGTAATCCTACCTGAATGAAATTATAGCTTGATGTCTAGGCATATTTGGCCAGTCTATGTCATATTCGAATCTGTGACCAGAAAGGTAGATCATAGCGTATCCTTAGGAAAAGGGAAGGATGCTCGTCCTGTAAGCATCCTTATTATAGTCGACAGCCTGCCGCAGGTGGTAGCGGATGTGGATTCCTGGAGAGCTGAAAGGTAGCGAGCTGAGTTGCACACGAATAGGAGGATAGGTAGTAAAACCCGGGAATGCTTATTACGAGTATGATGGATAAGGACCGCCCGGCGGTAGTATGGAGACGCGCGTTCCTTGAAACTTTGTAGTAAAGTGTTACTCGACCCGGAATAATATAGGTACTCTTCTTTTTCCATTTGCCAGTCCAGGATCGGTGACAGTTACCGGCCTGCCTTTGCGCATGGTGACGGCTGCCTGTGGCGTCAATCTTAGCCAGCGCTTGAACAGTACTTCAATCCAACAGCTCATCTGTTCCATTTGTATACAGAGGAGATGGGAATCGATCTTCCTATATTTTGGGTGTGCTCGGTGACAGAAAGGGAAGTTACTGCGACTAGAAGATAATAACACCCCTCTCCAACATATCAAGGGAGGCGAATGTACCTTAGTATTGACGAAACGCATGCACAGCCAAGTGGCCCAAGCCTCATTTTCGGCCTCGTCTTCGGAGTGGGCGGGGCGAACTCGGTGGGCGGTGCAACTGTTTCCTCCCCCGTCGCGATAATCAATCATACGGAGTAAGTACTAGCTAGTTCCGATACCGATCAGTTTTACGATGTCGATTTCTCGATGGTATTGCGCCGTAGTAGCCTTGAACCGGATAACTGTGCCTCTTGCGATATGCCCGAGTCGACCCGATGCCGAGGACTTTGTTCAAACGGTGGCCGCCAAGCTCGACCGTCCGGACTATCCATACCGGAACTTGAGTGGCGGAGATCTGAGAAGCCCCTTACACATCTTGAATGGGATTGAGATGAGCTGGAAGCTGAATTTCCAAGATCGTCGCATAACCTACTACCGAAGACCATCTTGACGTACCAGTAGCTGAAGACAATATCCCAGTGTAGTCAAGAGTGTCGCCTTGGCCTGCCAGCCGTGATGGTAGTGGCGAAAGTTGAGTTAACCTGCACCATCGCAATGAAGATCCTTGCCACAGCCATGTTGTCCTGAGGAGCCTGGTAATTAATTCTTGCCCCCGTTGCATTCATGGATACCACCGTGTCGTCGACGATGCAGGTCGAGCTACTGTCATTTGGATGAACTGGTGGCAAGGTTGGAGATGACATTGGTGTTTGAGGGAGCCAGCGAGTTGAAACGGAAATCAAATGCCGTGGAATCACTTGTCACCACTGTGGAACGAATTCTGGAGAGCGTTTAGTATAAGAATTGTCTTAAAACTGCGGTGGGCAGGAGGTGCGTCATATATTCTATATGTTACCTACTTACTTATTAGGTAACTTGCGAGCTGCTCTTGCCTTTCATCAACAGTTGATAGTCCCAACACGTCCGGAATCCGGATGACCAACCAAGCACCAGTTCTCGTCGAGAGCCGGTGGTAGCACCAAGCGGTTGGCTGGGGACTCTTCAAAACTTAATCACCTGTATGTCGCCCTGCCTTATACTTGTTAGTTGTTCCTATCACCATGTCGGCCAAGTTAATCTAGTGACGTTAATGCCTAATATAGTCCCGTGAGGCACTTCGGAGAAACATTACTTATGTGAGTATCTTGCAAGTTGCGACTGCCCATTGATATCCCAAAGCCAGCCGTCACTTCCACTCGAGGAGGATCAACCGCAGTAGGTCCTATCTATGATGGATCCAGCCAACTACATGTAGGTAGGTACCTGAATGTCATTTCTCGTGTCGGATTCTTTTTCCTGGTGATACCTCATTGGTACCAGCTGCTGTTACAGAGTTGCTTTCACCTTGCCACGTTCTGCCACCAGTACAAAAAGCCAAGGTAAGGGATGGTCAAAGTAAAACACGTTTCTGTACATATAACTTATAGGTAAGGTGTAATAATAAAAGATGAAAGATATATTTCGATGCCCGCTCCCAATAACCCTTAACCTTTTGAATTCTTATCCATGCTCCCGCTTCCTCATATTACCAACCAACCAATTAACCCCCCCCCCCCCCCCCCCTTTCAAACCTTAAACCTCAAACACTCCCTACCACCTAATAACCCTCTGCGGAAAAAACTCATCAATAAGCTCCAAATAATACGGCTTCAACTCCTCCACATCCGGCAACCCATCACTCTTGCTATACAAATCATACGGATTAAAAGCCCTCACCGCCTCCAACATCCTCTCGTCATGCTCATCCATCAAATATCTGTACCCCCCCTCCTTATGCCACGGATAGAAGGAATGATACCTAATCATAGCCAAGGCCTCATCGGGCAGGACCGACTGGTTCTTGACCACATGATACAGATACTCGTCATGACCCCACGACAACATGACATTATCGAGTCCGCAATTCGGCGAGTAGATCCCGTACCTGGTACTATACACCGCATCGTCGACATCCGGATTCGACGAAAAGGTATCCGGATAAATGATAGCGTCGAGATCAAAAGCACAGCCGACGGGGAACGTATCCCCCACGACATCCCACTGCCCCTCCGAGCCATGGAAGTAGAGCAGTTTGCCCAGGTCGTGGATCAGACCCGTCAATTGCATCCAGCGGGGCTTCCCGTCACGACGGATCGCCTCGGCCGATTGCAGGAGGTGGTGGATCTGCGAGAGGGCCGAGGCGTCCGGGTCGGAGTCGTCGATTAGCGTGTCGAGTTTCTCCATCGCTTGCCATATCGACATCTTTATTTCGGGGCGGGTCGAGCTGGGGGAGAAGTGGTGTTGGCGGATGGAAAGGTTGTACGAGACGGTTTGTTTGGTGTGTTGTTCCGTGTAGAAGTCGCGGACGCGGGAACAGGCGTCTGTGTAGTATTGCCGGAATTGGGATTTGTCCTTTTCTGTGTCGAATTTGGATTTTTCTGTCCATTCCTCTTCTTCTTCTTCTTCTTTTTGTTGTTGTTGTTGTTGTTGTTGTTTTAGCTGGTCTTTCAAGATGTTGACAGTGTCTATGTCGTCCGAGGTCTCCTCCAGTTGGAGGCCGTTACGATTGATGACATTATTGTTAATGTCATTGTCATCAAAGAGAAGTCCTGGTGCCATTGTGTTTGTGATTTTATTCAAAGAAAATTATTGTGTGGTCAGATATGAGATATCAAGGAGGAAGGAAGAGCAGTCTGGAATACTGAATGAAGAAGAAAAGTCCACAAGACATTTTCGGGAGGCGAGGCATCATGAATATTTATATTCCAATTTTTTCTACATATATATACATCAAAGTTCGGTGTAATCTTTCTGCTTCAAACATGCGTCAAGTAATTACGTGTGTGTGTTGCGGGATGTAGTCAAAGCGAACGGTAGTTGAACAGCATCCAGATTCTAGATCAAGTGAAAATCGCCGATTTATACCGTCAATCCCAAAAGGGGCTCCCTAACGGTTCGGGGATTTTGTCTAAACACAGACGGGCCCCACAGTTTTACAAGTAAAGATCCAAAATATTTCAGGGTCCGGTTCTGGTGAAAACCGGCATGTAGAAAAAGAGTAAAAATTCCCGACGACGTTGACGTAGTCTTCTCTTAAGCTTTTCATCTCTCGCCGATATAAACCCAATTCAGACAGGTCTTTCTGCAGATGAGTCCTATGCGGTCAATCCCTCGGATCTTGTTCGGCGATAATAGCCAAAGGTAGTGGTTGGTTAGACTATCAAGTCCTCAGCTGGTTCCATCATTTATCAAATACTGTACGACCTTACACAAATACGAGTACCTACGGCGGGATTTTGTGACCCGTCAGCACCTTCTAACTACAATGTCTCCAAGCTAGTCTAATCCGTGATAGTAACAGATCTAGACAGGCAGGTCTAGATGCACGAGACAGACCTTGTGACCAGCAGCAGTACTGCCCGAAATGTCACTTGGTCAGTTAGTGGTCAGTTTGTTGACCGACATCTCATTAGGGTTGGCCGGACCCGACCCATTAAGGGAGGACCCAGTGGGTAAATGGACCCATGGGTACCTACGGCCAAATGCCAAGGGACCTATGGGTAGATAGGTACCTACGACAAAATGCCAAGAGACCTATAGGTAAATAAGTACTTATAATAAGATGCTAAGGCTAAATAGGTACTTATAAGCAAATGCTAATAAACTTATAGGTAAATAGGTACTTATAACTAAATGCTAAAAGGTTTATAAGTAAATAAATAATAATAACTAAATACTAAAGGGCCTATAAATAAAAAAATAAATAAAGATTTAATACTATTAATTATGCTATTAATATATAATTAGTACATTATATATTTACTTTTAACTAATATATAGTTTTAAACTTGCTTTTTTTAAATTATATATAAACAATTTTTTGCTATATATATATTTTTACTTAAAAACTTTATTATATTATATATTTTAGTTATAGTAAATATTATAATTAATTTAATATTAAGCAATATACTAATAGTTAAAAAGCAAAAGCTTAATTAAAAATTTTAAATATAATTTTTTTATACTTAAGTAAGTACTTTATTTTTTTAATTAAGTAAATATATTAACGCTATAATAATGTTTTGCTTAAGTTTTATAGCATTTTTATACGTTACTTTGTTTTGCTTATATTAAAAGTTATTTTAACTAAGCAATAAGTAGTTTTTTAAGTCCTAGTCCTAGTTCTTTATAAAGTAGCCTTAACTAAAAACCTTTAAAAGTATACCTTTTATAATAAGCGCATTAAATACTTTACTAAACTAAGTACTTATTAACTATAAAAAGCTAATACTTAGCTTTTTAGCTTTTATTAAAAATAAAGTACATAGTTTATAAACCTTATAATAATTAATATATAATTAATATATTAAAATATAAAAATATATATAGTTTTTGTTTACAAATTTAAATAATTGCTTAGCTTGCTTTTAAAAAAAGCTTTTTTTAATTATTAACTTTAAATAAAGTATAGCTAATTATTTAGCAAAGCACGTTATACTTAGTTAAAGTAAATAGTATATATATTAGCAAGCTTTTTTTATTTAAGTAATATATAACTGCTTAAAAAGCAAGGTTTTTGTTTTTTACTGCTTTTTAAACTAAAAAAAAAATAACTGCTAGTTAGTAGCGCTAAAGTTAAATCTTATAGTAAAAAGTTTTTAAAGCTTTAATATAGTAGTTTTTTTATACTATATAGCTTTTATACTAAAGGTTTTATATATAATTAGTATATGTTAAATTTAATAAGCAAATACTTATATATTAAATATGCTTTATAAGTATAGTTTAAAAGTAAGTTTGCAAAAATTTCTTATTTTGTAATAAATAGTAAACATATTAAACTGCTTTATTAAATATATTATTAATAGTAAAATGCTATCTTATATAGTTAGCTTTTTAAGCATTTAAGTAAAAAAAAATAATAAAAAGTTGCTATATAATAATAAGTTAGCAAAGTTTTTAATATAAGTTAATTATTAGTTAGTATTATTTTTTTAACCTTTTTTTTTATATTGTATTTAAGCTTTTTATAAGTAGTACTATTTAAAGTATATACTTTTTTATATTTAATAATATTTTAAGCTAAATAAATTGCTTAGTTTTGCATATACTTAATAATTTGCTTTATTAGTTTAAACTACTTATTATTTTATTAGTTATTAAAAGCATTATATAAAACGCTTTTATTTTTTAATATGTTAAACTTTTTAATAATATTTTTTAAGTTAATAATAAAACCTATGCCTCTTTTTACTAAGAACTTAATAACAACACTATTATTTTAAATACTAGTTAATTAAAAGTTTAAACTAGTTTTAAAAGTAGTAAGCTTATAAAAAATATTATTTTTTTAAGCAATTTGCTTTAAATATTTATTTTAAAAGTAGCTAATAAATTAGTATAAATTAGTATATAAATAAAGTATACAACTTACTATATAGCCTTAACCTTTTTATAAATTACTATAAATATAGTAGCTTTATTAATAGTGCTAGCTATAGCATTTTTTTACCTTTACGCATTTTTTTTATACTTAATTTATTAGTATAAGCGTTATTTAGCATTTTTATATTTTTTTTATATAAGTATTAAAGCTATAGTACGCTTATAAGCTTTTTTTATATGCAAATTAATAAATAGTTTAGTTTTCTTTTTACGCTGCTTTAGCAAAGGCAATAGCGTAAATTTTTTTGCCTTATGCTTTAACATTGCTTAAAAAAATTAATATAAATTAGTATATAAAGTAAAAAAACATACTTTTTATAGCAAAAGGCCAGTAGCTTAAGTAAAGCTAATAATAAAATTATAAGTAACTAAGTACTATAAAGCATTTATTAGCTAAATATATATAATATAAGTATAAAATATAAAATAATTAACTAATTTTACCTTATAAAACAAAAGCGCAACTTAAAATAATAAAACTTTTAATTAAGTAAAAAATATAATAAAAGTAAAGTATAAGTAAAAAAGTTAAAAATATATATATATAGGTATAATAAAAAATTTTTAAAGTAAAGGTATAAAAGTAAAAACATTTTACTACTTTTAACTACTTTCTTAGCCTAGCTACTACTATATATAAAATACTAACAGTTTAATAATATTATATATAAATTATATATACTATAAAAATAAAACTTTATAAATATTTTTAAAAC
>MU401553.1:0-135228 GCA_022579005.1 Poronia punctata
CTTGCAATTAAGCGCGGCTGCCTTACAGCCGTTAACACTTGGACCCTGCGCCAATAGTAATTTTTACCCTGCGCACCTAGCAACGCTCTTCTATAATTATGGGCTCCGACCACGGCCCAAGGGGAGGCAGAAGTTTTTCGGATGAAAACGTCCTCTGGAGTCTCCCAGTACCCAGATATTATTAGCTTCCAGTTGCATATCGTAGTATGGGAGTAATTTGGCCCCAGCTGAACAGACAAGCCCTATCAGCCTTCTCGCAAACAATAAAATTGAGATTTCGGATCAGGCTTGAAGCCGTTACCCGTTAATAATCCGGTGGGCATATTCCATGCAGGCAACACACCGCTACTACGTCAGCACTACTTGTACTACTTACCGACTGCAGTACAACATGTATTTCATAGGTTAGGTACTATTTGTAGGGATGGTTCTTTCTTGTTCGGGCTCCCAATCTAAGTGTCGTTGACCAGAGCTGAGCTAAGCGTCTATTTTTGGGGCGGGGTGACAATAAGCTTTTTAGCCTTGTATTTTCTCCTGATGACCTATGGTTATCATCCTTTGGTGACTTGCTGCAAGGGACAGAGGCGGCGACCATCTCTTTTTCGAAGGCTTGTCCAGAGCCTTGCCTTTGGTTCCCTAGGAAGTTGCAAAAAGGGCAAAGGAAACCAGCTAATAAGTCTATACTCGTATACTCGTACCAGCACAGACGTGAGAGCTGTTTATCATCACCATGGAGACACTCATATTACAGACAATTGGCCTCCTTGCCCCCAAAGGAACTATCTTTTCTTAGTATAAAGCGTCTTTGGCCCTTCCAATGTTTATCTCTTCTGATCTAGCCAGGTCTAAATTGGGCTGTATATGGTGAGTCGGCGAGCACACATATTCCCAGTGCTGTAACCGTCGTCTTTCCAACCCCAACTCAAATGTCTCGATCTCAAGAGGCCATCACCGAGAAGAATGTTCGGCCCAGTTGCTTTAGGATACTCTACGATATATAAATTAAGTGTACTGTGTGAATACCAATCGAACGCGTGGCCTGAGCCTTCAACGGATATTATCAAAAACCAGCCGATCTAGCTACTGTGTTATCAGGGATATGAGTGCGCATATGTAGTGCGTCGTTTTGTGATAGGTAGTAAGGTGTCGTGGGGGTCCCCAGAGAAGAAACCCCTGGACGCACTTTCGGCATGGCCGCCTAGTCATTTTTTAGTGGTTAGATAAAAGGAAAACGCATCCCAGGATATAATTCCTCCCACTACTACCAAAATTACGATACCTCATCTCATGGGTATTGGACCTAGGTTAGTCTGTTGTCCTGATTCCACTGCGCTTTGGATACATTTCCATACGAGTGATGACTTGCAGACAATTGATTGAGAACGGAGCCCGGTCTACCATCGCGACTGAAGAAAAAGTTGGTATGAAATAGAGGAGAAGTATTTTGGAATTGGGAAGGAGCCGACGATATGGGCTACTGGATACTGCGCTCGCTCCACTCCACCACGGTTGACGGATACCAGTTCGTTCCTGTCTCCTACAATGCGACGGTTGTATCCATCAGTGCTAAGTAGTGCGACCGCGACAATGTTTCAACAGATAAGTAGGTAGCTTTGTCACATCTTGCCCGGTTCTGTGGATCGACAAAATCCTGGATTCATAATGGAATCGTTTATGGCCTCGGGTCTCATTCGGCTCGGATACGGCGACTACTACAGGTATCTAATCAATATAGGCATCTCGAGTTGGCGTCGTCTTCCGGACGGCGTACACAAATACTTATAGTTATAGTCATCCTTTGTCGCGGTAGGTAGAGCAGAGAAGCATGTCTCGTCCCAAACGGCCGTTATGTGCTTCTTTTAGTCCCACAGAGGAAACCGGCGAAGCGTCTGCTTAGGGGAGCTTCGATTACCCGGGAAAGGACAGGATGTGCTAGGTGAGCAACTGAAGAAGCTTGGCATAGCGCACTACGAGTAGATCTTGGATGCCTTTACTCGTACTCTCACTTTCTTTCAATGCTTCAAGAAACCCTGCTGTGTTCTCATAGTACCTAGTTTGTGCGTCAAATCTCAGCCGATACCCTACATGCTAATCTTCCCTTGTTATGTAAAGAAAATGATGAGTTGTCGAGAACACTCAAAATCGGGCGTCTAGCATCGTTCATGCTTATAGGCATACATTATCTCGATGGGTTTAAAGTGAAGTTGCCGGAAGTATCAACGAAATTACCACAAAAAGGGTCGCTTAGACATTTTGGGGTAGCCATATACGGCGCCGGTGACGCGTTGCGACATCTCCAGCCGGCCAGCAGTTTGAGTAATGTTGGTAACTTGGGGGAATGATTAGAACTCCCCTTCCCGACATACACCATGTTCTGATTATGTGGCTGACTGTGGATTTATCCTCATACTATTAGCCGGGCGTATAGGGGTTTGGCCCGGTCGAAAGGTTTTGCGCTTCAATCCATCTATACTTTTCACTAAAGTAATAGAAGTCTATCAGCGAGGCTCGCCATGTGGTTCGGCTTACAGCTCAGTCCAGCCTCACTGGCATCTTGAAGCCAATGCGTATACTACCGGGCGCAAGGTAAATGGTACTTAACATGTTAAACATATTTAACATTCATATCAATTGCGTCAGAATCTGTCTAAGGACCGGCAGCCAAACAAACCCCGAGTGCAACTTACGGCGTTCTCTTCTACGGGCCGTCGTCTAACTACGAAGTAGTCTGTCATGCTTTAACTGTATGTAGGGTAGGTGGGCTATTCTGTAATAGTAGGGACGAGGTTACGTGTCGAACAGCTTGGATATGTCAAGTCAACGATTCCAATGTATCCATCCAACAAGGAAAATCAAGGAACAAATCAGATCAAACAACAAAATGTAGCCAAAGAAATATCCTGTATTCGCCTTTTACCTACATACGAGGTAGTTAACAAGCTTTAGCTAGTACAACATAAGAAGTTTAGAATCATCTAGGCATTGCCACGAGATCAGGTCACATGAGAATGGCTTTTGGAAAATAAAGCCGGAGCCTCGGAGTTAAGACCTGAGAGAAAGCCGTGCGGCGTTCCAGTGATTTCTAAACGGCCACAGCACGGACCAACTATGGATTACCTAACCACGCCTTAGCTTGGTGCTTTGCTCCATTTCGTCATTCACTAGGTGACAACTTCAACTTTTGCCTTTATTTCATACCGCAATCCCCGCGACTTATTGCCATCACCTACCACTTCCTAAACGGCAATAAATACCTTTGGTCCAGGAAACAATTCTTATATCGATTTCTGGCATTCAGAGACAATGTCGTTCAACATCACAGTCCGTCAAGGACCGGCGCGCCTTGCGACAAGGTTGCCCGAGCTCGCCAAATCCTCTCTCCGCAAATCCGCGCCCATCCGAAGCTTCCATCAACCCGCCACCAAGCCCTCAACATTCTTCACATCTCGAATCACGATATCACAAAGCCCGTTGCGGACGACGCCAAAGAATCCATTTTCGCAGTCGAGAGCATACAACCAGTACCAGACACCCCCAGCCGCCGACCAGGGCTCGCTCACACGGAGACTCCTAACAGGTGGCGCTATTTTCGGCGGCACCCTCGTCGCGATCAATGCCGTCTTCAACCGCGAGACTCGGGAGGATGGTGGAATGCCCGCGTTCGAGCGCTCCTATCTGAATTCGACTTTTTTGCACACTGGTCTAGGCATCGGTATTATTGGCCTTACAGCACGACAGATGGTCCAGACAGGATTCGTTTATCGGTTGATGGTGACGAATCCTTGGGTTATGGCCATCGGTGGTTTGGCCCTTAGCTTTGGCACTATGCTTGGAACGCGAGCTATCGAGCCCGAAAAGTAAGCTCAATGCCTGGCCCTCGGTTTTTCTGAGTCGAATCACATTTGCAGATGCTAACGTGGATATCAGCTACATTCCCAAGTATGCCCTCTGGACTGCTTTTAACGCCACCCAAGCAGCCTTCATTGCGCCCTTGATCGCCTTTGCTCCCGGTGCCCTCATCGCTCGTGCCGGTCTCTACACTGTCGCCATGATGGGTTCTATTGCTTTTGTCGGCGCTACTGCTAAGCAGGAGAAATACATGTATATCGGTGGCCCCCTTCTTGCTGGTGCCGCCCTAGTCGCCGTCTCTGGATTTGCACCTCTGATCCTGCCGGCAACCGCCATTCGCACTCTGGCCTTCACTGAGAACATCTGGCTGTATGGTGGTCTCGCTGTCTTTGGCGGTTTCACCCTTTACGATGTGCAGAAGATTCTGCACCACGCCCGCCTGGCCGAGCGGGGCATCATTAAGAAGGATCCCGTCAATGAGAGCATTTCCCTCGAGCTCGACTTCCTAAACATCTTCATCCGCATGGTTCAAATCCTGATGATGCAGCAGAACCGCCGGAAGTAAAGGAGGATAGTGGCTAATCGGGGAACCCGAGGATGAAAGAGCATGGTTTCCTTAATCCAGAAAGTGTCTACTAGGAGGTACTTTGATTCTTTTTAGCATGATTTGTGAGACCCCTCTCTATATTTTGACGATGGCGAGGCATGGTCGTCCGGGCAAGACAGCTGAATTCCGTGTACCACTATGTATATATAAACAAAACAACCAAACAAAAAAATTGAGAAACTGAACAAGAAAAAATAGTGCCAGTGATATAACTTGCACTTGTATTGCAACATGTGATTATTCTCGTTCGTGTGAGTCTCCCACGCAAAGTCGGTTACCACGGGCCTAGTAGAAATTGGCAATGGCCACCTCGTCGACGGTCATCAAGCACTTCAGTACACATTTGACTGTCAATATAGTGTTAGCTTATCCTTCTTGTCCAATCCTTCATAGTATGAGGAAACTACATAAAGTGATATGGCAGAACATGAAGCGTCAAGTCATCCATTAGAGTATGTTACAGAGGGTAGTTATCAATATCCTATGATTAAGGCCCTTGGCTTGGGGTCATGCTGGATTCAAGTATTCACTTGGCAAGAAGTGATGGGAAAGTCTCTTCTCATATGCGTTCATCACTCAAGTATAGCACTTAGCACCTTGAAGGTCTTCATTTCTTGTTCAAATGAGGTGTATGTGTTATAATATTAAATTTGACATCCTTACTTACAGTTCCACTTCTGTCGCCGTTACCGCCATAGGGACACACATCACCCGCCTGGTATCATATGAGACGACATATACAATATTTACCAGTTCGTCTATTTGCAGGTAAACATAGCATTATTCCTCTCCCTTCCTTACAAGACACAAACTCCCAATCAGCAACCTGATGTTCACTGCTGCTCCAGCGGCGCAAAAGTCCGCAAGAAATGACTAGGGCATTCATAGCCCCAGGGGTTCTTGTCAAGGTACAGCTGGTGATAGTCTTCAGCGTCCCACCATTGGCCTGCGGGGACGATCTCGGTCACGATCTTGCCCTTGTACCACTGTTCGTTGGCCTGTCTCGTGACTTCCTTGGCGATCTTCTCCTGCTCCTCGTTGTGGAAGTAGATGCCGCTGCGGTAGTTGGTGCCCGTATCCGGACCTTGTCTGTTCAGGGTGGTCGGGTCATGCATGCGGTAAAAGAACTCGAGGATCTGGCGATATGTGATGCGCGTAGGGTCGTAATGGATTTGCAAGGCTTCGTTATCTGGGTGGTTATTGCGTTAGGTTCATGATTCATCGTCTGTGTTAAAATGACACACGAAAACTTACGTCCTGTCCTGCCGGTGCACACCTGCTTATAGTTGGGGTTCGTCGCATCGCCGCCGGTATATCCCACGCGTGTGTCGTATAGGCCCTTGTCACCAAAGTGCTTGCGGTACATGTGCTCGACACCCCAGAAGCAACCGGCGCCCACGGTGGCCTTCTCAGCTCCCTCGGGAACTGCGGGGCGTGGGGAGCCGCCGCCAGTGCTGGTGATACCCATTGCTGTGGACATTGGGCGGAAGAAGCGCTGGATGAACGAGGGCATAACAAATGCCATCAAGAAAAATGCTGCAGCGAGAGTAAGAAGCGTCGTGGTTGAGTGTATTATTTTGGTTCTACTAGGAGACTGTTTAGTGTTGTGTTTCTGGATTGATGATGTCCGTGGTGTCATACAAGGTAACGTGGTTTAGATTTAGGATAGTTGGCTATCTGCGGGCAATGCACTCGCTATATACAATTAGATGGGGGCGGGACGAGAACAATGCATAAAGAAAACACTCCGTTGACGTTTGCGACCGCCACCGAGCAATATATGTCTCCCCGAGATGGCGGGATGACAGTTTCATGTGTTCTATGACAAATCTAACCAGATACACTAAATTCGATTGATTTAACCCCGCGGAAAGCTATTGCCCCCCGCCAAATGGGTGATCACGTCAGTGTGCAACGCCATAGCTCCTAGTTGATTCCAAATAGCTCCACAGTTGTAGGTAGTACATTTGAACCTTCATCCGTGTAACTGGGAGGTAAATGCGACTCGTAAGCTACTCCTGACACGCATAAAGATGTAAGTCTGGATTGAGTCTGACAAGTGTAGCAATGCGCTTAACTAGTCTTGAAGCCATCTATACCGAGCCCATGTTTTACATGCAAAGACATGTAATCATACGGCGCGAACCGCGGTACAGAACTTTGAGCTGTCGGTACCCGAGAAAGCGCCAGCTACTGCGGCAGTACCCGCTGAACAAAGATCTCGCGTTATCTTATCTAACCTAGTTGCAGCTTCGTTACGCACATCCCACATTGCAACATTACGATACTCGAACCGCCTATCTACGAAGACATTCAACCAGACTAAAGGAATAATTCGTCTTGTAAACAACAACCGCCAACATGCCTACAGAAGCCGGTCACAGACGTGAGTGTGTCCACGCATATTACCAACCTACAGAGCTTTACTAATGATTGCTATTTTAAGTTTACGTCAAGTTAGTTCACCCGGCGCAACGCGAGCCCGCACGATATGAATATTGCGTACGGCGACGCGATGCAGAGGACAAGGCTAATACCGAGTGACGAGCAGAGCCAGACACCTTGGCTACAGGCGTAACAAGCACACCACCCACCCGAACAGAAGCTTGGTCAAAATCGAGGGCGTCGACAACACCGAGGCTGCCAAGTACGTTGGTCCGTCCACGCCGTAGTGGGAAGCGCCACGTTGACGATTTGTAGCTTCTACCTCGGAAAAAGAATTGCTTTCGTCCACAAGGCACCCAAGGAGATCAGTACGTTTATCTATATTTATGATCAGTCCGACGTGGCATTATCCACCTGGTCTTTCTGAATATTGCTGACGTCACGGTTCGACAGGAGGCACGAATACCCGAGTGGTAAGAAATTGAATGATCTGGTTCAAGCCTATGCTCTACTAGGCCAGAATACTGAACTACTACTGTCAACTAGATCTGGGGCAAGGTTGTCCGACCCCACGGTATGATCTTCCAGCGCTGCTATCTCCTAGTCCGTCAAGCTGACCAGCTCTCGCTAGGCAATTCGGGTGCCGTACAGGCCCGTTTCTCAGCGCCTCTGCCCACGAAGTCTTTCGGCGCCAGCCTCCGTGTGCTGCTGTATCCCTCGGCCATCTAGATCCAAAGAAATGTCTCCGGCAGAATGATTCGACGAGCCGACAAAACAATACGCCTCGTATAGATCAGGAAAGAGGGGGACGTTCGGGAGGCAATGTGACTCGCACATTTTATACCCCATGTGACGACATACAGCCTCCAATGTGCTCAAATCACATATCAAGAGGCCTTTGCGCCTCGATTGTAGGCTCACAGAGCCTTCCGTCACTCGAGCCAAACCAGATGTTCATTGCCAAAGGCTGTCTAAGAAGACAGCACTTTTGAGAAGCGATAGAACTAAAGCCTTACAGCCGAATGAATAAAAACCCCGAAACCAGCATCTACAATTGTGGATGCAAAGCAAAGAGCCATTAAATTTTCTCTGCGGTTGGCGCGCGCATGTGACATCTACGGTTGCGTCTCCCTGTCGGTGCCTATTAGTACCGCCGTGTGCCTATTTCGTTACGATATCCCACAGGTTGTTGTACCGGTGTCAAATTTGGCATATCCGACGAAGCTATGGGCAACGGCATGTTCTATATGTACGCTATTGAAGAACCGGAAGTTCCATTGCGTCATGATTTCACCAAATGTTGCCGTGTACGCAAGACAGTAACCTAGGTCAGTAAAATGTGCCTACGCTTCCGCTTAATAACTCTTGACCGGTGGCTACGAACGATGTCCATTGATTGCCTATTTCATGAAGTATCTAATTGATCGCAATTGGCGGCTACGGACGCAACTAATATCCGTCTTCTTCTCCTAGACGTAACACTAGCAACACGGGCTATGATACTACATATTCAGGCAGGTTAAGTTACAGCCAAGGGTGTAACCTCACCTAGCAACCCAGCTTAGTTCATTGGCCGACTGCCGTCTTTCTTTCTCGGCTGTCGCAGAGTTGAGTCGGGTTACTTGATTGCGACCCGACGTTGCAATCCCACTTCCGAGCGGTACCTAGGTATCTGGCAAGGCTGTCCTATCTTTGATTCAGTACAACTTGGGTAAAGAAAGGCAAAAGTTTATCTAGTTAGCCGCTTCTTGCGGTAGGTATATTTAAGCCGTTTCATTCCACGCCGGGAGTTCACGAGTGTGGGTTCGGGGGGGAAGAAAAGAGGTAGGCGGGATATTCCTTAAAAGTATAAATGCTATCTTTAAAATATGTCTTGTCTAGCGGAAAGCAAAGAGAGGCAAGCTCTATCCTAATAAGAACCTTGCTTTATTCGGCAGCATTTGTTATGTTTTGTGTACGTGTTAGGTCAGGTAAGTTTTTGCGTATATGTTCCGACCTACCTACCTACTCTTGCTCTGTGTTTACTTGCACACATGTACTTGAACCTATCTTATACCTATTAGATACCCTTTGCTTGTTGATTGACTGACAGCCAGGTTACAGTTATACGTGAATATATATTCGGTAACCGTGCTATGTAACGAAACACTTCGGAGATGAAGAGCCTTCAAGTTTTCTTTTCCTGCTGTCACCTGTACTATTGTACCACAAAGAAGAATTACTAATAAAAACCAAGTAGGTAACTAGTGTATTTACAGACTTTATTCCCATAAGAGCAGGTCTTTGGTACCTACCCTACACAGCTTATCTCCTCCTCGCGAGACGAAGTCTAATCAAACTTATTTAGTTCGTTGTTCAAGGTTATTTAGTTGCTCGTCTAAGTAAGTAGCTAACTAAATTCTAATCGCCTACCCCTCACTCTGAGCACCGGCGCCGCGCCGCGCCGGTTAGCAAATGCCAAGGCGGGATTAGACTTGGTAAACAATGTACTAACCTAGTGAATTAACCTAAACCTAAACTTCCTAACCTAGGTGGTTGGTAAAGTTGAAGATAATTCATAGGGGATCTCAGGATGGGGTTGATTAATATACCTATTTGGGATTGCGGGATTTCAAGCCGACAGGATAAATTGAAATTGGCTTAGAAAAAGGGAAAAGGGTAGAGTATGTTAACAACTCACTTTTAAAAGTCTGTGTAAATAAAGTGTAACATGGACATGTAGGAGAGAGCCTATTGCAGATTTGAATGAGGGACCGCACAATTACTTTGACGAACTGGTTACCTAGGTACCTACGTATATAAGCGATCTCCAAAACGTGCTACGGTCACACGGACTAATAATACTCAATATATGTGCGTATAAGACGATATTAATAGCTCAACTACCTCTCCACCTAGGTACTTATCCAATCTTTTAAGCGCAAAATCGAGACAAACTCATATTAACAAAGTAAAACCCCAGTGGGGGTGAATTAGAAATAGACATACACGCCCCTCCATCTAGTCTAGAATTTGGGGGGGGGGGGGGAGGCAAATATATTTCGTAGATAGAATCTCAGCTTCGAGACTCCCATATATAAATGAAAGAGCGGAGCGAAGATAGGTCACGGGGACTTTTACACAGCGCGGCGGTGTCCACTCGAGGTCAATATTAAAACGTTCTAGAAGAGTGCGATTCTCCCCTAGTCTAAAGTACTGTACACGTACAGCTAAACCAACCTGTATGTAACTAATAATAGGTCGGTAACATGTAACTCCAACAACCTAGATGGGCCCTAACCTAGATACATACCTTACCTACATCATGTCTCTCGTCCCGAGGTTCAAGAAAGGAATAATCTCCCGGCAGGGTAGAAAGATAACGTTAAGTCGTTGCGCACGAGCTGCATGCATCTGCCCCCCGCGCCTAGACTAGCCCATCTGCTGGGTAGGTAGAAAAAAGGTAATCAATATCCGCCGGGGGTCATTTGGACACAATATGGGGCTTGACCGGCCGGCCTTTGGGGTCGTATGCATTTCCTGGTACTGGTAAGATAGGCTGTAGTTATATAGTTTAAGGGTTAGAGAGACAAGCGAAAATTAACGAAAAAGGAGGCGAAAGTGAGCACGTGGCACGATGATCGTCAAAATGAGACAGATCTTTCTTTATTTTTATTTTATTTCTTGGGTTTTGCTTCTGTCGATGGGGCGTTGGCTAAAGTAGGGAGGTAGGTTTTTTCTCATGGTCTCTTCTCGGGATGAATCGGTAGACAGTTGAGAAGTAGACGGCACAAACAATGCAACCCCCTTCCCTCCCTTCCCTATTTCCCCTCCCTTCCCTATTTCCTCGCCCTTCTCCCCTATGTGTAGGTCCGTCCAACGCTGTGATTAAACTGAATATGCTATGATTAAAAAAGTACCAGACATTAGAGGGAAGGCCCCATTCCCCTGTCTCCATTGGCAAGTGCGAGGAGAACATGAATTTGTTGTTGGTGGTGACCCGGCGGCAGACGAGAACGTGGGGGACTACTGTACAACAAATAATTGATGGTGAATTTTTTGGTCCCCTGAACTCCGCCATTATGCGCAAACTGTCACAGAAATAAATAAATAAAATGAAATCGCCATGCTGTGCGTTTCAAAAACATTCCATATCGTAACATCGTGAACCCGGCACATCGAAAGTCCGGGAATGTTGTTTTGGGGTGATGGTTTTTGGGACAGGATAGTGCCGTGACCTGCACATACTCTGTGTTTCCTTTCTTGAGAAGACGTTGACCGAGCAATTTGTATATGGAAAACCCTGGACTCCACAACGTGGTTGTTCCATTCTTCGTGGTTATCTTTCCAATATTCGCTTGTAGGCGACGTCGATGGTCCTTAAGTAGTGGCGCTTGGCAAAGGGAGCCCCGAAGAGTCTGCCAGGATCGGATCCCAGGTAGTGTAGAAGTGGTATTATATATATTGTCGATGATGAGTCCCATCGACGATATGTGGAGACGTGACTTATATGAGTAGGGCATGATAGGGGTTCATAGGATTCGTAACGTCTAGGGAGTTCGAGACCGTCATGTGGCGCTAGTTCCCGTCTAGACTGGGTATCGTGATTCGTAACTGAGTTACCGTCCATCTAGGCCTCGGCCAGACCATGGATATGTGGCCGATTCTGCGGATGGCAATACCAACAACTGCCGGTAGTGTATTCTGTACCGCAGTTTCCACACGTGTGCATATGCATCGTGTTTACAGGACTCCTAGCAGCCGAAGAACGTCTAGCAGCAAGAGATACTGGCGTCCTTGATCCTGCCATTGTGTAACGGTTTGATGTGACTTTGGTCTGATAAATATGCGTGAGGCCCGAGGGTGAGGATGTGCGTCTTTCTCGATTTGCGTGTAAGATATGTGCGCGTTTCTGATATCTTTTCGAGTTGATTAAAATATTATATAGTATTTGGTTCAGTTTATCCTACATTGGCCACGTTAGATCTTGAATTTTTCTGCGTCATCATGGGGCGATATATATAATAAGAAGCACTTGCTCCGTTGTTTTTTGCGCACGTAGGGTTCCTGATCTCCAGAATATTCGACTGTAATGTGGCCAACACATACCTATGTGGCTAGATTCGAATCTGAATAGCGGGGTGATCAGTGTCTTAGACCAGATTCGCCGACGGTTTTTTGTTTTTGTTTTTAGGAAAATATCTTTCTTGACTTTCGGTAGGATAGACCCGAATGGTCAAAAATAGGATGGCCTTTTCTGGCGTGTGAAGCCTTTCCTTAACCCTTTTTTCTTTTTCTTTTATGGTAAGTGTTGAGAGAAATATCTAGGTTTGTCGCTGAGAGTTGTCGATCGTTGCTCTTCTTAGGATCGGTATAAGAGGGGAGGGGATTTGCTGGCATTATCATCTGAAAGCTTGTCGTGGATCCTCACGGGATCCTTAAGTAACTTCTTCGGACATTGGCCTCTTAGAACCACAACAAGACCTTCTACGGGGCTGACAGGCGCGAAGAAAATCTAAGTAGGTGTGTATATGGGTGGACGGATGTACATGTGTTACCCGCGCATATTAAGGGTATGTACATGATAACCGGGGTGCCGCCACCAAGCTGCCGTCAGGCTACCACTACATGACCTACGAATAGCAATGTACATCTGCATCTGGGCTAGGTACACGAGCAGAAGCTTATTAGTCTAGTACCTGACAGAATAGAGTGCTGGTGGTGATACCTACTCGTACCTACTCGCCTACCGTCCGGTCGTACCTACTATAAAGGGCGAACAAAAAGAGGGGAAGGAGCAATATGCCCACTGGCTGGCAGCAATGTTTTTTTCTCCCTCGTGGATGATGCCGATGCAAGCCAACAAGTCCAGGTGCGCCCTAATGCAGCATTCAATAGTTCGACGACGGGCTGGATCTTGGGAGAAGTCTCTCTCGAGGTGCAATACCTACCAGACTCAACTGGTTGACCTTCCCAAAGCCGCAAACGACTGGATTCTCTCTGCATTTCGGCCTGCATTTGGACTGCATTTAAGGCGTCTAAGGACATTGGACGATTCCGCTTTGAGCCACTTTTCGGCCCAGTCAAGGTGCTCGAGGTCGTTTCTATGAATAACCGACGTAGAAAAGTGCTTGAGGCTTTCCTTTCCGGGACGAACAGACCCTTTCCAGACGGGACCCTGGCCAGGTTATCCTTACCGGTCACTGGCAACACCCACAGCCCGTCCACAGCCCTCGGAGCTCATAGGTTGCGACTTGCTTAGCATTCACGATATCCGGGGCCCGCTTGACCGGATCAGGCTTGGGAAGGCGTACCAGTAAATCAACAAGCGACGTCGATATCACGCCACCCAAGCATTAGCTGGTCTGACCCTAGCACCTTACCCACCCTTTCCATCCACGTGGACCCCGCGCTAAGATACCAACAGTAAGTGCACTAGGCTGATCAATGCCTGTCAGATCCTCTACCGTATCGACAACCAAAGAGAAAAGGCTGTGGATTTTGTATGGAAAACTGAAAACTGACAGCCACGGGCTATCTCGTCATGGCGGCACAACAAAGCTTGTTTTTTTGTATTCACCATAGTATGCATATACTTGCCCGAATACTGTGTGCACTACGCGTGTTGGTCCATCTAGGTTAGGGGAGCCGATTCCGAGCGGATAGGGTGACAAAATGTGGGGGAGGGCGCTTTCAGGTCCACTTGGGACCATGATGCAGGGCACCTTTTCTCTTGGTGTGTTGTCTATCGTAAGTACCTACTCGTAGGTTACCACTCCAACATCTTCGGTGCTACATAACCTACAAATCTGTGTATATTTCATATGTGGGTTGAGGAATACCGCATATCAAACAGCAAGTCACCAGAGCCTAATATCGACATTGTCGGTGAGCACAGCACAAAAAAACAAAATAAGCGCGATTAAGTAGGTAGATAGACCGCAACGGCAAACTTGGTGAGTCTGCCCGTCTTACCCTCACATGGGGGGTAAACATGTGAACACCAAGATACCATAGTAATGTCTACACGTACTCGCCCCTTGGAATCCGCCAAGTCGCTTGTTCAAAATATTGGGGTGAATAATAACCTGGTGAATCAGGATGAAGGCATTGTCAGACCATCCTGTCACAGTCACCTTGCAGACCCTTCCGTTTCCGTCTACTGTTCGTACACGTACAGTAGTCTACTCGGCCCCAGGAGGTGTTATCCCATACGAGTTGGCGGTCTCCTGATCGACGCATCACCGTAAGAAAAGCTTTTGACTATTGGCCAGTGGATTGGAAAGGCTGAAGAACCCAATGCGACGATGGCTTCAATATAATCACCACACCGCTTTCATCACGATTCTTGCCATGTGTTTACACACCTCCCATCCAAGTGGTCTTTTTTAGAAAACACTTTGAATGTCTGGCATTTTTAGGTGTCCTCGACTACCTTACAAACATCTGCCAATATTTTACGACCATGTACGTGACATAGGTATTATAAGAGGTACGCACTCTTCTTTCTGGTTTTGAATTTGTGATCGTCCGATGTTTTTGCACCTAGCTCCTGGTACGTTGTTCGCTCCATCCTTCTAGGCAAGTTCAACGCCTCCGAAATACCGTGAGCAACTTCCTTCTCATCCGCACCTGCACCGACTCCTGTGAACAGCACCTGCAGAGACCCCTTTTCTGTCTCTACCAATAGGCAGTAAATCTATGTGAGAGTGTGGGGAGAATGGAAGAAGGCGGCACTTCTGATCCACCCCACAGAATCAAAAACCCACCGGCTCGCTACCAACAATACCTAGCCCCGGTGCTGCATGCTCCGTCAAAAGGTACGCGTAGGTTAGTGGCCCTTAGTCTAGTCTAGCAGGCCTGCAGATACCTACCTCTAGGATTAGCCAAGCTTTTCACCCACACACATACATCGCCATCCATCCAACCACACACATATCACGCCACAGACACATACAAGTACGCATACGCATACGCATACGAGCACACATACGAGCACATTTGCGCGCACACGCATGTACAGACGCACTACGTAAATAGATGTACGATTATCTGCCTCCTGTACGGTGGCGTAGTTGAATGCTGCGCTGGTAGCGACTCTTTTCCTAGCAGGCTAGCCTTACCGGTATAACATACACAAACGCCTCGCAAGTGACGGTCCCTTGTTCAGCTCACTCGAAATCATCAAAAAGACGCTCACCAGGAACTGCTAGCTGAAGCCCACGTCTTTTGATGATTGGCCTCAGCCTGTGAGCTTTTCAGCTCCTTACCAACCCTGCCTGCCGGTCCCGAGGGTTTGTTAGCGTAGCCCAGGAAAAGTCTGGGACTGATATTGATGGTATTATACTCGTCAATAGTCATCCTGGCGGCCTCATTAGGCCCTCGCTAGGCGAAAAGGCCATGTGTGACTATCCGAATTGATTATCGCAGATTTCGATTCCCCTTGTCGATGATACCAAATCGGCTAGGCCTGTACAACGCCGTTGGGTCTTTTGGGTCCTTCCCAAGCGTAAGCAAGTCATTGTAGGTGGCATAAGCGTACGAATAATAAGAGCCTCAGAAGCAGATAGACGCGTAAGAGCCGAAGATCATGTCTTTCACGACGGTTGAATATGGCCAAGGGTCACTACAGTACTTTATACCTACTTGCACTCGACTCGACCAAGTGCTTTCCGTTTGACGAAGCCGATTGATGTCAATCTTATTACTTTCATATTGTTGATATTAGTATTGCTTCTCGCCTGTTTCAATCAAGAAGCATATTATGTCGGCTTTGCCAATATCACATACAGGCTCAGACAGTAATAACCTGCCAGTGTTGGCGATAATCTGATCAGTCTTACAAAGCAATGGTACGCATTTCTCCCTCTTCGCCTTCAGCCGGCTCGGCAACTCACCCACATTCGGCCATCCGTCCAGGGGCCTGTGGGGATTTGACAATGGACGTTAGAGGAAACTCGTTGATGGAACCCCAAACAAACCCGAACTGCCCTTTGCCAAAAAGCTCTGTGCCGAATTACCCGATGGTAAGCAGACAGTCATTCACCAGTTTACGGAGCGTCTAAAAGCTTTTTCTCATTCTCCATCTGGTGAGTTGCATCGGAAGAAATTGCCAAGACTGTATATCATATTTTCATCCCTTTAGGCTCAAAGCCAACACCATGAATTGTTTGGTGCCGTTCATGCAGAATCCCATCACCTGGGTAATTGAGCCAAGATGACGTACACCGATTGTGTACTCCTGTTTGATAGTCGTAGTTGACAAGAACAGGCGTTGCAACTGGGTGATGGTATGAAGTATAAAAAGAATGCACGGCGATGGTGCCATATGCCCCTCGCCTTATGCCACCATTGTTTGCTGGGTTTTGCGCATTTGGGCTCTGATGTGCAAGGAAGGAATGTAAGCGCCTGCCAAGACTAATCACGACCGTGTGGGATACACACCTGTAGCAATCTCAGCTATGGGACAACAACCTTCGCTTCCAGGGCCGCCTGGAACGAAATTTCGTGTTATTGGGGCTGGAATGTGAGTCATTGCTTCGTTGGGCATCTGTATCCTCCTGGCTGGAATATCACGCCTACGGCCTACGGTGACAGAGGTAGCGCCGCCGCATCTCCATTATCATGCAGTATGCAACCCGCTCCATGGTGCATCTGTCCGGCGGCCGGGGACGTGCTTGACCCTGCCCCTATCTGAACCAACCCCCAACGTACCCTTTCAGGCCATTATAGGTGGGAGGGGAAAAACGCAAAGGGGCAAAGAGGCAACAGCTGACATGGGGCAGGTCGCGGACCGGGACCAAGACGCTCAATGAAGCCCTCACAATTCTCCTAAAAGGGCCGGTTCACGACTCTGGCATCCAGTCGCTCGGTGGGCCTATGGAGCAGATTAGCGCCTGGTTGAAAATTATGGAACTGGCGCCCAAAGCCCAGTCTTTCACCGAGCAGAAAAAACTCGACTGGTTGATCTCGTCCGTGCTCGACGGCTACGTAGCAACAATGGATTGTCCGGCTGCAACTCTCACCCCAGAGATCATGCGCGTCTACCCGGAGGCCATCGTGATCGCGACGACACGAGACGAGGCGTCCTGGTGGAAAAGCATGAACCATTTGAACGGCATGATGTCGACCTGGTATTTACCCCTGATCGTCCTCTTCTTGCATAAGAGCCAGGCATACGGGCTGTGGATGGTGAGGTTCGGCGGCATCATGCAGTGGCGGTACAACTCGGAGAAAATACAAGAAGACACGCTGCGAAAGCACGAGCAGCATCTTCGCGATGCGGTCCCGCCCGAGAAACTGTTCTGGTATAACGTGAGTGAAGGCTGGGAGCCGCTGTGCCGCATTCTCAACGTTCCTGTTCCGGGTGTCCCTTTTCCCCACAACAATAACAAGTCAGACGCCTCCAAAACCGCCCGGGAACACATTGTAGCCGGCATCATATCCTGGATATTCGTGTTATCGGCGCTTTTTACGGGCGTCTGGCTCCTCAAAGACTGGTACCTGACCCATTCCTCGGGGTTTGCAAAGACGTATATAGCCTAGAGTCTTGGAAGACATATACAGTATTTACTATATAGTTATTTGTTTGGCCACTACTTTTCCTTCACTTCCTTGTATACATTGCTTTGAATTGGAGTTATACTAGTCGTAGCATGTATAATGTCAACTCCGATGAGCTAGCTGAAGATTTCATGCAGGCGACTACCTATTCCCGGTACGATACGCCGGTCGCTGCCGCCAAACACTTATCATCAGGGCCAGCAGGTCCAAGTGACCTCAATGTCAACACCTTATCTTATATCTCGACAAAACAGTAACAGTGACTAGACTGATTAGGTGCCCATATAGCTCTTCTTTACTGGTTTCTTAACGATTTCACGCTTTCCCTTGGGCCTTTGTCATGTCGTTGATACGCGAGTACAGGATCTCTACTCTAAAGAAGGGACGGTTCTATTCCCAGTCGATCCAATCATCCATCTTGGCGACCAGCAACCGGCTTGCAGGCAATGGCACTTCTTACCTCTGTTTTGCAGAAAAGATTATACCGACCAGACGTGTTAAAACGATCTATCCGTGTCTGATAAGATAACCAGCACTCTACGGCCCGATGAACTACTCGCGAGGACGAGCCGAAATGAGCTAGTAATCCGACAAACATCCTCTCCTATCCTCCATTACCTATTACCTCCCTATAGCTGTAAGACAGCTGGGCACCATCATAGGAAGACAAAGTTCATAACGGATGATATATCCCTACACAAGCGTAGATCTTCGTCGGTATGTCCATGACGACCAACACGGGAGCGTCTCACGGAAATATAATACTATGGACTCGGATCTACGACCTCGAATAGTATGATAGACCGAGCGAACGCGCCCGGGCCTCGGGACCCCTTGTGATAACAAGATAACCCGGTTAAGATTGACAGGCATGCTCTTTGAAAAGGGGAAATGGGAGGGTGATTGCGTGTGCCTTGTAACTGCGCATCCGTTTTTCGAAAAACACACGGGTTTTACTTGTACTTATGATTTATCTACTGACGGCGCTTGACGTGTGTCTTGGATAGTGACCCCTAACCAAGTTCCTAACCTAACCTTCTCTAATATCGTATCACAGAAGATGTTCGCGAGTGAAAGTCCCTATTGATATGACAACGTGTTTTTGATTTAGGTATTAGATCTGAGGGGTGATGTGAGAGACGCTTTTTAGTTGGCCGTTGAAAGGCGTTGAGGATATGCAAGCCTGTCCCATCAGGGCTTAGCGTGTAGCGCTAGCTAGTGAAATTTGTGGAGTGAGGGTTTGTAATGACATCTCCGGGACCGAACATCGCTAACCTATCAGTGCAAGATAGAATCACGCGTAATATATAGGTTTTAGTGCCTGTTATTATCAAAGCCTGGTGACTCGGTCTTTCCTGATTTCGCTCATCTGTCTTGGGATGTGTTTAAGACGATGCACTCTGCCTGACGATAAAGGCTTGCTGCTTCCTTGCCCCACATTAGACTTCTTTCTTACAACGATGTGGTCAAAGTCTTCGTAGGGTTTGTGGTATCGCTACCGCTGTAGAAAGAGAGAGCACTGGAATGGATATCTGTGATGTCATGTTGAAAAACTAATTTACCAATAGCATTCCCCGACAGAGACGCTATCGACACTTCTCTCTCGATACAGAAAGATGGAGCGATAATTGAATTGCGTGAGCGACAACTAAATCTTAAACGCGCTTACTAGCACTATCTTCAGAAATGGTAACCGCTGGGGGCGCCTTGTCGTACTCGCCAGCCGTCTTGGATTCGACAGGCTCTCCACCAAAAAGTTCGCCCATATGTTCCAAGGAGACGCCTAAAACGGTATTAGCATAAGGAAAGAGAAAACACCCGGGTATGCTTGATAAATGAGAAAGAACTTACCCTTCGTCTCGGGAATGAAGAACCACACAAAGGCAATCATAATGATGCCGAAGGAGCCGTATAGGAAATAGGTTCTAGCGAGACGTTGTGATTAGCAAGTTGATATACAGCCGACCGAACGAGATCATATCTTTTTCTGGTTTCCACTTACCCATAGCCACCTTCACCCAATGTCGCTAGCTGCACGGGGAGCGATCGGGCAACGATAAAGTTGAACAGCCATTGCGTGGCCGCAGCGAGGGCCACATTCAGCGGTCGCAGACGGGCCGAAGGGATCTCGGACACGAGAATCCAGCAAGCCGGGCCCCAGCCGAATTGGAAGAAGGCGGCAAAGACGAAGATGAAGGCCAAAGCGAAGTAGCCGGCTACAGGTACGGGGTCGCCTTCCTTGGGAGGCGCTACCCGCACGTAAATGGCGATGTAGTACATACAAAAGGCCTGGCCGATGCCCGAGGCAATGAGCGAGCGACGACGACCCAGCGAGTCGGCCATGAAGATGAGGAATATGGAACAGGCCACGACCTTGACGATACCGTAAACCCCTGTGCCTAGCAGCGTATTCGACGTCCCTTGGATTCCGAGGCCTTCGAAGATGGTTGGCGCATACACGTTGATCGCGTTCGTTCCTGTGAGCTGCTGGAAGACCATCAGGAGGATGCTGAGGATGGCACGGTGCCTGTTGGATTTGACAAGCCACATCTCCTTCTGCAGCGTCCAAAAGGTGGCGTCGCCCATAAGCCGTCTCTCTTGCTCCAGTTGGTCGGCGATTTCCTGGAACTCCTCCTGGAGGTAGGGGTGTTCGTCCGGTAGCTGTCGGAGCCTCTTGAGGACGCGCTTCGCCTCCTCCCATTTGTCCTTCCGGGCAAGATATCGCGGGGACTCGTTACATGCCAGCATCAGGCCGAAGAGGAACAGTGCCGGCAGACCCTGCACGGCAAGCGGGACGATGTATTGCGGTGCGCCCTTCATATGCAGGCTTACGCCAAAGTTGGTCCAGAAGGCGATCAGACTGCCTGTGACGATGAAGAGCTGATACATGCCCGTAAGTAGTCCGCGAATGGCTCGGGGTGCATTCTCAGCAACGTAGATTGGGTTCACAACGCTCGACGCCCCGACTCCAAGACCTATTCCGGACAACGGGTCAGCGTAAACTGACTCGGCTCATTTCGATCACTTCATCAGGGAGGACTTACCAGCTACAAAGCGACCAATGTAGAGCGGTTCTAGATGACCCGAAGCGGCCGCTTGCATTACGACGCCCACGAGTGTGAAGATAGAAGCGTAGACCAGGCACCATTTGCGGCCCCAGAGGTCGGCCAGAGGGAAAGCAGCCAGTGCGCCAACGAAACATCCTGCCTGCAGAACGGATACTATGTTCGCCTGAAGGTTTGCCGAAGTGACAGTTGTTGTATCTCCTAGGCCGTAATCACTAGACGCAGTTATTGTCGCGTCAGTTACCGCTCTCATTTCGCCTCTGAAAAGCTCGGCCGTACAGCAGCTGGGCAGCCAAGATGGTAAAGGGCGGAAACCTACTCGATGAAAGGCTGTAATTTGATGACGCCACCAATAACACCACTATCCCAACCGAACGACGCGGCACCGAAACAGGCCTTATGGATACATGCTGTCAGCAGGACCGTCGCGGAAGGTCAATCGCATGAGAATGGACGGGATGCAAACACGCACAGAACACGCCAGTAGGAAAACTCTCCAACCGTAGATTTCCTTGGGGTCATTTTTCATCGCCTCATTCTTCACGATTTTCTTCAGAAATCGTATTCCCGCCATTTTTTTCGTCTGGAGGATGATATCCTCGGGCGCGACCAGACCTCTCCTCAACTTGATCCTTGGTTGCTGCGAGATGAAGCGTCCCAAACCGATATCTTCTTTTTCAATGTGGCGGCCTCCGCTAACGTTGATGGGAAAGAAACTAGGACCAACAGCGAGAGGACGACGAAAATACAAGCCGGCAAGTTGTACGGTGCAATGGCCTCGCCCTTTATGAGAAGGACAACCGATGAGGAGCTACCAAACGAACCCATGCACCTGCAAGCTGCACACCACCGAGCTGACAAGGTACCTATCTCATTCGTGGGAACGAGTTCTATATTATAGGATAGGGATCTAGGTATATCTGCCTAGTCTACATCTCCTCGGGTTAAGCTTGGCGGCAAGAAGTCGATTGACCGGGGGGAATGGCCGGAACTGCTTGTATTTTACCTATTATTGACAAGCCTTCTTCTCCCTTCATTTCTTACTTGTTCGCCTCGAGTAGGTACACGTTCACCCACTTTGCCGACCCGGCACTGGTACAAACAAGGTTGTTCTCCCGCGTCGAGAGGGGAGACAGTTCAAGGCGGGAAATTTATTCCACCAAACAGAGCCCACAACCCAAGCGACCAAGCTTTTGTATTTCTGGGGGTGTCTGATCTTACCCCATGTTTTTTTCTACCGGGGGCCCTGTCCATGCCAAACCTGATAGTGATAGGGAGGACGGTCCGTCCGTTTAGCGCTAAAATCCGAATCCTGAGCCTGGGGTAGCAGGATCGTCGTCTCTTTTGTTTTGGTATTGGGAATTCCAGTTATAATACACATAGGCTGAGAAGGGACTATGAGGATTAGGAAGTATGTTGATTCAAGTTTGAATTCGCAAAAGCTTTCCCGCGTAAACAATCCTCTCCGATCAAAGATATTATTAACTTAACGCCTAGTCTGCGAGTACTCTCTGAGTAAACAGGGGTCCAGCCAAACCGGCGCCCTAAATATGTCCGTTCTAACTTTTGGTGGAGAGTCGGGGCAGACTATTCCACGCTCAGATGCGGAGATTGGGGGGGATGACACCAGCCTCGCTTTCTCCAACTACCTAGCTTAGACAAGTTTCGAATCTTCTTTAGGCTTAATGTCTTTAACTCGGTCTACTGGTGTACAGGTATCCTTGGTAGGTATTCCATTACGTGTAAAGGTATAATACAAGACACACGTGTGTATTTCTTGTGATGAGTATGGAGTTATTCCGGCAGGTAGGGAATAAATACATGTGCTATGGTCATAGTGTCTTGATCGATTACATATAGGATGGTTCGTTATTAAGGATAGCCGACCTTGGAGAAAGCAGCAGGATTGCCTATCACCTCCAGTTCCACGTGGATCACATATGCACATACATACATATCTCGCCGAAGATTTTTTTAAACCTACACGTGTTGTTAACCGAACATTGTTAGGTGGCATGACGGAGTATGAGGACAACAAACCCCTCGGGAAATTCTCCAAATTCTTGACCCCCCCCTTTTTTTCCTTTTCTCTCTCTCCATCTATGAAGCGAGGGAGTAATGAAGAAATGCCGATGCAACTGTGGTATTTAATCCATCTATCTATCTAGATTTAGATGGGGCTGGAACATCGTATTTAACAACAGTACAGGTAGATTTTGGGGTAATCATGGGTATGTGAAAATGTACTTACTTACTTGGCCAGAAACCCCCCCTTCGTCTCATGATATCATTGCAAACTTGACTGCCACTACCTAGCTACGTACCTTTTTTTCTTCATTTGTTGGTTTATAGAAACATAAACTTGGTAGAGTTAAATATTCAATACGTTGTTTGAAAAGTAAAGCGAGTGCTATTACCGTGGGAGTGAGAGAGAGTGTAGTGTGTACGTACTTACATCATCTCAACGTGAAGCCCCCTATATGAATAACGGGTTATTACTTCTACTTCTTTTTTTCTTTCTTGCTATTTCAAGATACAGTTCCCGCAATTTTAATCCCTTCCACCCTCATCTCCCCATCTCAGAAAAGAATATTAGAAAAAGAAAATGTCCCCCCTTTTGTCCCCCCAACGAACAACACTAGCAATCGACCCAACAAAAAACCGCAAATGTTCCATCAACGGCTACGCTTTCCAACAAGACGCCATACATACCTACGCCGGGTTTCAATTCGCATGTTTTTACGCCCGTCTCGAGGAGGACGAAGAGGGGGGGGAGGAGCAGGAGCGATTATACGTCCATCTCTCCCGTAGAAAACTTCCCTCGAGAGTTTGGGATACGATTATATTCAAGGATTATGCTCAGACGGAGGATGATGGACATAATACAGTACAGGTAGGTAAATTAAATCCCACTCTCCAACGCCGAGGACAGATAATATAGATGGAATGGAATAAACAAACGAAAAAAAAAAAAAAAAAAGCTAGGAATCTGTCCCTCGGACTCAACAATCCACCTAACATACGACCACCACTGCTCACCCCTTCACTACCGACATTCCCTCCCCGGCGCCGCAACAGTACCATCCGAAAAATGGGACGTCTCACTATTCGGAACTACCTTGACCAACACACTTCCCGGACTCCAAACCGACCAAGAATCAAACAACAAGACAGTTAAAGCTCTATTAAACGACGTAACCTACCCACGATTCCTCCCCCTTCCCAATACAAACCAGCTCCTCCTCACTTTCCGCACAGGAAAGGCCGGTCTAGGCGACGATCATTTATTTACTTATTCCCATGGGAAATATACCTTTCTAGGCACGCATTTACGCGGGATACGGAATAATCCATATATCCACGGACTTTCCATCTCTCCCCCTTCCTCTTCTAGTAATAGTAATAACAAATTGGTGACGACATGGGTATACCGCGCCTTTGTCCCTTATCTAGGATGGGACGACCCTCTGGATACGAAACATAAGCAACAGGCAGGACCCAATTCGGCAGAAAACAATCACGATATATGCTGTGCTTATTCCGAGGATGGTGGAGTGACTTGGTATGGCGGTGGTGGACGTGGTGGTAAATCAACCCCAAAGAAAGAAAAGGGGGAGGTGATGATAGCGAATTTGTCAAAAGATACAAGTATCCTTCCCACATCATCTGATATCGTGGCTTTCGAAATCCCCAAAGGGGCAGGATTGATGAATCAGGAGAGTCAGACGGTGGATTATGATGGGGGGATACATGTTTTGAATAGGGATTGTTTGGATGATGGGGGGAAGACGAGGTGGAAGCATTATTATTCGGATCCGTTGGGTATGTTTCCTTCTCCTCCTCTCCTTTTTCTCTTTTCATACATAGGGGCGATCTTGACTTATATATATATATATATATACAGATGGTTGGATGCAAAGGATTCTCCCGCATGTCGATGGGGCGTGTGGTGGAAAGCGTGGACAAGTAGCTGTGAGTCGGGAGGGGGATTTGTATTTTGGTAAGTTCTTTCCCAGACTGGCACATACACACAGAGAAGTAAAAAAAAAAAAAAGAAAAAAAAAAAAAAAAGAGGAAGTTCCCGTGTCTATGTTTAAAATTTTATACTACTAACGATATGATTGCTGACTTCATTAAAAGTACTCCCACATCATACAGAACGAACTCTGACGATCCTAAAGGCGTCCAAGGAGAGCAGGTTTGCAGAATACGAGTTGGTATGGCAGGAAGAAGGGTTCCCGCCCACAGACCCGTTGGTAGATAAGGCGAGACTGTTATCTGATAATGTTTTGTCCGTGTTGACCAAGTCGCTTGCTGGGCCGGGGGAGGGCGTAATGTTGACGGTCCTGGACTTTCCCCTATAGCATCTATGTTATCTAGTCTGTTGTTTATTGCCGGGTCAGATTATATTATATTGATTATGTGGAAAACAACCCTATCCCAATACCGGGCCCTCTAAACTCCCTTTGGTAGAATATCCTAATACCTCTTGTGTTACAATAATCGCTCGTCATATCGTTAAACTCCCAGTAGGCATTGTTTCAGCCCCCCTGGTCGTTTTCGACGACTCTCATATCCTCGTCGTCCTATCCTCATGCTTAGGCCCTCCGGCATTGGCTCCATTCTCTCTAGTAGACGTAGATGGAGACGTTGATGGAGTGAGGAATGTCTGTTCGATCCATTTTTCAGCGTCGAATCCTGATGCAATGGCCATCTCTAATCCAACATAGCCAATCAGAGCCATAATCAAGACAATGTCAAAACTGTGGACAAACCACCAGTAGTATTGCCTACCAAGCTGGCACGTGGCCCATTCATACTTCCATTCCCAGGAATCTTGATCGAACCATATACTCAGCAGTCCGGCATTGCCGTGGAAATCGGCCATCATGCTTCGGACAGTGATTTCCCGTATCCCTGGTATCCCGGGGTGTCCAGGTAGGTCATCATCCCGAGCAGTGTCCCAGCGCGCCACCTGCCATCGACGTTCGTCACCCGGTAACGACTGGTTGATGAAGTGGTAGGTGTCGCAGCCTGCGTGATCATGACCGTTCATGATGAGACCTTTTCTGCCGATACCACCAGCTGGTGCATTGGCATCGCCATTCAAACCATATATGCCCTCCAAGAATCCCTTGGACGCATCCGCAGATAGCTGGTTCTGTTCCTTGACGCCACCACCCTCGTGGGCTTCATGGAAGTCAAAGAATGGTGCATCCACACATATTCCCTCCGGTTTATATAACGGCATGTGGGTAAGCACGAGCGTGAAGTGTCCTTTGTACTCGACGGCCGAGGCTGTATGTATCACAGCGTTGATGAAGGCGTATGTGTCATCCTGCAGTGACTGGTTAAGCGCAGGTGTGTCTAGATTCATATTGTTGATGTTGACGATTCGTAGTTCGGGCACGAGTCGGTTCGACTCTGTGTTCGTATCGGGGTCGAAAATCGTCGCGTTGACCACGGGATCCTCGATCGGGAGTTCGAACCGAAGCTCGTATGCGGCTTTACCAAAGGCAGCCTCGAACCGCTCGAGCCGCTCCGGCGTCAGATCACCAGCGTAGCCTATGTCGTGGTTTCCCGCAACATTTATGAACCGCCTCCGCCACAGAGCCGCCTCCTCGCTGTCTTCCACGCCGAGAATGCCGCTCACATTGTAGTCTTCGGCTGGATACTGGGCGATCTCGTCGGGGATGCGCTCACCGCCTTTGAACGCGCGGTTCCAGAAGCGCCAGCTACGCTTCTCAAATTCTGGATCACCTATCCATTGGCTTCCAAGCAAATCGCCGAGTACAGTAACATGGGTAGGATTTGTCCACCAGTTAAGCGTCCGGTAAATGTGGGCGAGGTAAAAGTCATTCCCAAATAGATCGATGTGCTTTCGGATCGATTCGAGAGTGTCGGGGATGTCGTCGAAGAAGACGTCGATAAGATCATGCGTCACCTGGCGAAGGCGTTTGCGTAACGACGGTTGTTCCGTCTGGAACGTCAAGTGTTTGAAAGCCCATTCGAGATGGAATATAGGAGATCGTCCGTAGATGGGAATCGATGTATCGCCTTCTAGCTGTGGGTCTGCTAGTGTCAGGAGTCGGAACGGCGCGGGGGTAGGCCGAGTCTTAATGCGGCCGTCAAGGTCGGTGCTGTTGGTCACCGGTTCGGACGCATTGGTTGCTGAGGGTGGTAAAGGAAAGGCGCATCCTTGAATATAAGGATAATAGTACAAATGCAAAGTGCAAGCTACCGCGACTACCGGGAGGATTCGCAGCGCATTGCGAAGGAGCGAAAGAAGAGCCGCAGGGGTCATTTCGACGACAACATGGACCAAAGCCGTTGATGATGCCGAAACGGCCCTGGGCTAGAGGAGAATGGTAGAAGACGAGTAGAAGAAAGAAGGAGGACAAGTACCCGGACGATCGGTGCGATCAGAACATTATAGCGATCATTGGAGAATATAAGTAGAAGATATGTTCGGTCAACGGGGATTCGGAAAGAGGTTCGGGTTGATCAACAAGTGCACGTCTTGTGCATGCAGATGTGGACCGGGTTAGCTAAGGAGTTTTATAGGGCAGAAATAGGGGTTGGCTAGCTCTAGGGGTCCGATAGCCAGGCCCCCAGGGAAAACCCCCTGGATTGCGCCGAGGCACCACAAAAACACTCAATTAATTACGTGTATTCGGACTCGTAAGTCCCCGAAAAAGATGTGAGTACACGTGTATATGAAAGTAACCTTAATTCCTATGTAACCGACTACAAACCAAACGTACCGCGGATACAGCTACTTCCGCAGCTCAGCATCACTACAGTGCAGTGGCCGACAGGTCATGCGATGAGCATGCCTTCATCCTGTCTCCTATTCGCGTAACCGTGGAGGGCCACCCAAACCCAATTCTAATAATCCTAACCCCAGACTGCCGCATATTCGAACCCTCGATTCTTGGCTACGGCTATGCCTCTCTTATAGAAATGGGGGTACTGAAGCCTTATGACCTCCTAACTCCTAACTCTATCGGTGTAGCTTCGTAATGGCGTTGATTTCCGTGTAGCAGCGCTTCGATCCTTTTGCGGCGCAAGACGTCATTTTCGTATCTCATAAACAGGGACTGATGTGATTGTAACGTGACCGTTCCACCTCAAGAATCCCCGCTGCTGCCAACGTCGTCGTCGTCGTCGTCGTCGAAAGAAGGAACATCGACGTAAAAGTCGGCGCTGTCGAGTTCCTCGTTATTGGATCCTACAAAGGCGACGATAGCGTTGTCTTTGATTCCTAGGCTTGTAGCAGAATCTTCGGGTCGGAGAGACAAGGGCTTCCACCCTTGGTTAAGGTCTAGGGGGTTCTTGGGGACAGCCAGCTTGATATGCGAGGCTGCCTCCGGAATACTCATCTTTTTTGTGTTTGTCGCAGAGATTGGGATCCCATCGGGATATACCTCCTTCAGAATGTCTAGCAGATCGTGCTGAGTCTGAAGGAAAGACTCTAGCGGGTCGACGAACAAGAAAATAGTCTGATTGCCGATTTTGAAACGGAGCGACAGGTCGGTGTCTCGAATATCGTCTCGTTGAACCTGTATACAAGTCAATTAGTGCGAACCGCGTAAACTAGCAGCAAGATATAGAGCGATTACATATAGGATGCGGGGATGGCTTACCATTTTGCTTCAATATGTTGTGATGAAGGGCAATTGGCTGTTGGGAGGTGATGGGAATAACTTAGGTAAGTGTAGTGGGAAAAAAGCCCGGTGCATTCGTTTCGCGGTTATTCGGCTTTTCCCACCAAATGGCATTACAGAGCCACGAGCGGAATGGGCAGAAAATGGGTAGAGTCCAATGCGAAACCAATTGTGATATACTTGACGCGAGAGCACGTGTTGCGATGCGTTAAAGTGTTTCTGTACAAGTAGTAGGATCTGAATAAACTTGATCGACTACTTGTACATGGAGAGAAAAGACTACACTCCCTCTGTTGGGATGGACTATATAAATACATGGTCCACACGTACCTTCCTTTGCAGGTGGGACTTGTGGTAGGCATAATCCCCGAAGGTAGGAGGTAGTAACATCTCAGCGCTACTTGTACAGCTTGTAGTCAGCAGGTACAAATTGGTTATTACTTGTAAGTAGAGTAATTACGTAAATACGTTTGACATTTTAGCCTACGAGTAGCCTACATGTACCTATGCGGCTATGCTGGCTTGAGAAATTCCTACTATGTACGTCACAGGAGCTCCCCACTTACACGTGGGTACCTACATAGTCTCTGACAGCTTAACATCTGGCAGTGACCTTAGCAAAACATAAGTACCTGTTCAAAACTGGAAATGACTTTAACCTCCTGTACCTGCTGTTAAAACGCAATTTGCGTTTATACTAGCTTGCGCGTATAATTTGCGTTTATAATATCTAAATAGTAGCCTTACTTGTTGCCTATGTGCCCTTGTAGGTATCTGCGAGGACATATGATTGGTAGCGTATTAGACTTACAAGTAGTGCGGACTAAGTGGAGAATTCCTGCGACGTAGGAATGTTTCAAGGTAGGCGTAGGTGGTCTACTTTATCCTGTCGTGGTTAGAAGCTTCAAACAAGATTTTGGTAATTGACCACGTAATACCATATACTCGTATAACCACAATATTTATCTCTCCAACGGCTTCACTGTTACAGAGAGACTTATTTCTTATATCTTGTGCAGCTTATATATTGTTAGTGTTTTTCGCGGCCCGTAATCACCAGCTTATATTCGGCAGACACGATTGACTAGCTTTAAAGACCTTGCCGAAACCAGTCGCACGTTCGTCCTGATTAGCCAGCTTTATTTTTTTTATTTTTTTCAAGATTTCCGCCGTAGCCGTCACCATCCTAAATACAACATGGAACCACCGGATACGATCAAAACAGGCTCGCAGGAGACCCTCTTGCGTGAGGAATACGGCCGTTTGTGGGCAGAGTCTCGTTTGTCCATCCCACCTTTTGTACGAATCCCTGCTGCTGCTGCGACTGGTTTCGGCATTGGTATGACTCTAGGCCTCGCGCATGGTAGTAAGATGGCTGGCCTACGATTTCGAGCCGAACACGCCCACCGACTCCCTACGGCGACGACCGGATGGTATTTATATCATAAAAGCAAAAACTACCACCTCGCGTTTGGCGGATTGAAGGAAGGCTTCAAAACGGGCACCAGACTTAGTATATTGACCACCGCCATGTTTGCGGCCGAGAATTTGTTCGATGTCTACCGGGGCGGAAACCAGGACCTTATCAATACGGTCATGGCAAGTCTGGCGGTAGCGGGTGGTTTCAGTTTGTGGAGTAGGTTATACATGGCATATCCGGACTCGTGAATTCGGATATTTTGCTGACTGTGTTAGATCGATTTTCGGCTGCGGAAACTGCGAGAACTGCAAGGAAAGGCCTCATTTTTGGTTTGGTGTATGGGGGGATCCAAGATGTGCTATCACTCGCCAGGGGGCGCCCCGTCGGTTACGTTGCCTTTATTCGGAAACAAATCGGGGCTTCGTCAGTGGAAGCTGAATCATCGAGCTAATCATCGAGCACCGAGTCTAACACCATCTTACATCAATCAACCTCTGGCGCAGACATTAAAAGTTGGCTTGCACAGAAGGTAAATTCTGCCTTGCCTTATCGCAGAATTACCGATAGTCCGGTTTTCGCTATCTGCCCTCTCCGCTGCACCGCAACGCTATTATGCATGCAACTCCGTCGCTTCAAGTCTGGCGAATCAGAAGCGCAATCAGGGGTGTCTTTTATCATCTTTTTCTAAGAAAGAGACATGTCCCACACCCCGCGAATGGGCTGTATGCAATCCTGTTCGACCGGCTGATCGCAACATCATTTATCGACTCGATGGGTGGGAATGATCCCAAATACTTCTCGCAACGGAACGCCAAGCTAGGACCACGCCATCAATGTTAATCAGATGTGCAATCCATCGGCTTCTCGTAGCTCCACGGACTACTGCCGTGGCCCACTGAGAAGGCCGGGGCAGTTGCTCTTAGTTGAAAGAGCCGCCTAAAAGAGTCAGGCGTCAGCTGCTCGTACATGAAAGTACCTGTCAATACGCATCATGTCTATCCGGAGTTAATCTGCAGCCAAACAACGTCGAACAAAACCGCCCGGTTGGCCAACCCGGAAAATACACTAGTCGAACTTTAGCACCCGCACTCCTTCGGGCTCCGCGTGCCTACTTTTTTGGGCATTTAAGCTTTTGGCTGGGGCCGATTCATCGGTGATCTGTCATGTGATTGGTCAATGTCGGCACACGTCGCCTGAGCTATACGGCTACTTGCGGCTTCCTATCAGCTCCACGTGATGCTGTCTTTATGCTCGATAAGAGATAGTCGCGAGGATACAGCATATCCTCTTGTCATCAAAGCGTAATTGTAAACAAGGGCATCCCGAGAACGGTCTGCACCCAAGATCTCCGTGTCGCATGATGCTATTGTTTCCCCAGCCCATCGGCCTTGGGGGCCGGGGGGCGACTACGAAGCTGTGTGCGACCTCGGAGATAGGTAGGATTCGCTGACAGTACAGTCGAACCATGTACTGAGTAGAAGCGTCACAGCGCGAGTTTAAAGGGATGATGTATTCGCTTTATGTCGACCTTATCATGGACCTCTGTATCTATCCATTGTCTTATCTATCCCGTCCGTTTCAGGGGAATCCCATCGATCAGTGCAAGAGCCGTGCTTTCAGAAGCCAGTTCTCGCTTTATAAGATACCACTTTCCTAATTTCCCATCTTTCTTGTTGCTTCTCTCTACCCTTTCCCATCTTCTGTATCACCCAGACCACCGGCAGCTTACGGCACGTGAAATTAGGTGTTCACCTCTTTGGGTATATACATAGGTATATACCTGTATACATACATACATACATACATACATGTGCTTTAGCTGGCCATGATCAGAACATCGGTGTTGGGTAGGCCGTCACTCCTACCCTGCTTTGTCGCCACCACAAAAAGCCCATTAGTTTCTCTCTACGTCAGTGGCAGCTATGGACAACCACGGGGCATCAAGACAGATTCGCGGTCGAGGAGGAAGATACATGGCTCCACTACCCGCTCGTCAGCTCCTACCGTCGATCGGATACAAGCATCCGCTTCGTCGCCGATTAGCGGAGTACCTCTAGACATTCCTGTGAATCTACCACCCCCACCGGCAAAGCCGATGCCGAAACTTGCGCCCCTCTCCGTGCTTCCACTATCGGCGGTTCTACGAACGCTTGCCTCTACGACAATATCCTCTTCCCCATTATTGCTCGGGCCTTCACTGGCCGTCATGACCGCGCTTGCCTACTCCAACCGAACGCTCCTCAACACAGACAAGAACCCGATTCTTAGTTGGCTACTAAAGAAAACATTCTATGCCCAATTCTGTGCCGGTGAAAATGCGGCCGAAGTTCGTCGCACCGTTGACGGGCTTAAGAAGATCGGCTTTACTGGTGTCATACTGGGGTATGGTAGGGAAATTGTCCTACGCGGCACGGACGAAGACAACCTAGCTGTATGTGAAGAAGGACCGGTAGCTGAAGAGTGTATCCGCAATGAGGTCAATCCGTGGGCGGCTGGGACGATGCAGACGCTCCGGCTTGCACAACCGGGTGACTTTGTCGCCCTCAAGTTCAGCGGCGCCGGTCGTCAGGCTCTGTATGCGTTGAAAAACCGTCTTCCGCCGTCCAAACGACTCAAGGAGGCCATCGACGAGATTTGCGAATACGCCGCACAGAAAGACGTGCCTCTTATCTTTGACGCCGAGCAGACGGCCATCCAGGCGGGAATCGATGACTGGACCCTGCATTACCAACGTAAACATAACACCAAGCCGGGTCATGCCGTCATATACGGCACTTACCAAGCATATCTGAAGGCCACGCCGGCCGTGCTTGGTTCCCACCTCGCCGCTGCATCGAAAGAGGGCTTCACGGTGGGCGTCAAGCTTGTGCGTGGTGCATATCTAGATAGCGACCCCCGCCATATCATCCACGACACCAAGGAAGATACGGACGTTTGCTATGACGACATCGCAGCCGGCTTGATACAACGAAAATGGAATTCCGTGCTCCACCAGGGCGTCGCCTTTCCGCCGGTTAGTATCCTTCTAGCCACACACAATCTTGTGTCTGTGCGAAAGGCGCGCGAGATTCGGGCCAGCCTCGGACCGACCGATACGGAACTTGCCATCGCGCAACTTTTGGGCATGGCGGACGAGGTAAGCTGCGAACTTCTCGTTGCCAAAGCCGCACTTCAGGCGAGCATGCCTCCAGGACAGGACAGGGCATTACTCGAGGACCAAGCCAGACAGACTGTTGGTCTATACGAGGCACCTAAAGCTTACAAGTACATCATCTGGGGAACCACCAAGGAATGCATGAAGTATATGCTCCGAAGAGCCCACGAAAACAGAGATGCCATGTCACGGACCAAAGGTTCGCGTGACGCGGCCTGGGGAGAGATTATGAGACGCGTAAAGGCCCTTGTTGGGTTGGCCTAGATGCCTTGTTTGAAGTGTTATCCTAACCTTTACCTCACATGGCCCTCGAAGGTTTACTTTGCTTATAAGTGTTACGACGGATGAATGATGATTATTTATGCTAGCATGTTGATATTGGAGTCTTGTTGGATTTTTCCGTGGCTGTTGACTTATTATCTGGAATTCCAATTCGTCACTGGCGGCAACGATGTTTTAGCTAGATCACATGGAAAGCTAAGGAAGGGGATCATCAAAAACAAGAGCCTTAAAAATTCAAGGTAGATAATTACAAATAAATAAAAATCAGAACTTAGTATCCATTCAAGCAGACAGGAAGCAGTGTCTTTAATGTCCCTTGCATTTGCATTTGTTCATTCACTTAGGTACTAACCTACACCGTACTCTCCGAGTCTTTCCCTTCCCCTCTACCACTCCAGGCTTCGACCCAGCCCCAACCACTCGCAACCTCATCCATCATATACCCCGTAACGCCATCCCACCCAACATCAAAGCATGCAACTCAGCATCCTTGACCGCAACATCTTTAATCCCATCCAACCACCCAACCCCATTCAACTTATAATATTTCCTCACCCGTCCCCAATCCACCAGCTCAGCCAACATCTCATCCGTAAAAGGAACAGGAGTCCCCTTGACATGATCTCTCAAATGTCTCTCTACATCCCCCTTTGTCACATCATCATCGTTTTCCGGGGACAGAACTTTGACGACGAGAATATGTTTACTTGAACCAGTTATTCCGTAACGACGATATGCTTCAGATATCTACAATTGCTTTTTCGTAAGCAATGCAAATCATCTTCTCGCCGGGAAGTCTTAAGAAAAAAAGAAAAAGGGGGGAGAGAGAAGAGGAGAGGAGAGGTAAGGGAGGGGAAGGATATACATACATTATTCGAAGAACTCAAGGAAATAACAATTTCCGAATGAACATTTGCCGTCTTTCTCGTCTTATCTCCTACTATTGCTCTGAATACCGCGCTTAGGATGTGTGTTTGACTTGTTATCTATCATTTCATCCTACATTAGCTTATACACACACACACTCTCTCTCTCTCTCTCTCTCTCTTTCTCTCTTTCTCTTTTATGTCCACTGAAGGGGGAAATTTCCTTCTCTGCTATTTTACCTCCCGAAAAAAAAAACCCCCAAAAAAGGAAAGGGGAAGAAGAAAAAAAACGTACAACTTCAGCATCAATAAAAGCATATTCAAACTCGGAATTCCTGGCAAGTAATTGCCGATGTAGGAAATCGGCATTCGTCACGTCTTTGAATAAGGCTATGTGGACGGTATGCGTTGGCGGGATGTGTTCTAGGGGGATGGTTTGGAGGAATGAAGAAGGATTGTTGCTGCTGCTTTCTTCTTCTGCCATTTTTGTTGTTGTTGTTGCTGTTACTAATGGTGGATGGTTTGTTTTTTGGCGTTTGGGGTCTGGGGTCATGACAAATAGACAGACAGAAGACAGCACAGAGAGATTTATGGAAGTAGGTACGTAGGTTAATTTGGTGAGAGAGAGAGAGTTTATTTGTTGAGAATGTTTATGAGCTTGAAAACATGACACCTTCTGGTAGGTAAGGTTATCAAGTTGGAAGTACCTAAGGTATCGCGGGGCATTTGGTAGGAAGGTTAGATTTCATTTTGGAGGGGCATGGCGGACAGGTGTTACCAGTTGGCTCGGGTCTCTCATGTCTCGAGCATTCCAATTTTTTGGAACCTGATTGATGGCCCTGGAGTGAGGGTCGGCTACCGTATCAACACCGTGCTTTTTCAATAATCTACGTCTATCCGCAACAGATATATTGACCAAGTATCACCCGGAATTTGGACATACTTCCATAACCTTTTCAACATCTTGACCTCTGATACAATAACCTCCCCCCTAATCAAGACAGACTCCTAATGAATCGTCAGGCTTGGTTGATCATTCACTGCGTAGTACGTATCATAGACTAGCGTAGTCCAAGGTTACATACACCTAAGATCTGATAGATAGCATCGTAGTGGATGACACCAATCTCTCTGATCAGCAACTGCATCGTCCGATTCCCACCATACAGACGAGATGTGCAGGATTTTAGAATAAATCGGGACATGGATATGCATATAGATATACATTTATCGCTACATTGTGGCTACAGATACCTACCCGTGCATGGTTCTTGTTGTGGTTGAGGTGTTGATCATGAGATAAGCGGATGTGTTGTGAGATCATACAAATGGCCGATATCGGCTATATCAAATCACATGCGCAGTATGGGTGGTACAAATAACATGAAGATGCACGTAGATGTTTGTTGTCAATCACGTATTGTATTTTTTTCCTTTCAAGTTTGACCTGACCTGCCTTTGTCATATGTACCTGATGCTCCCCCTAGGTTGCCCCAAGCCTGAGCAAAAGTATAAAAAGGCAAAACGCAGACTGAGTAATGCACTGCGGTGCCAGGTGTTTTGCATGTCCTCTTGTATATATTGTGCGGTGGGTGTCCAGAGGGATATTTGGTTAAGAACCGTAAATCGTGAATGCGTGAGCGGTGGTGTGTGTTCGTGGGAACATTCTGTCTGGGTTTGTGGATGGGCCGCAATTGTCAAGCGGGTGCTGATTCGACTAGGCATCGATGTTTGTAGGCGCCTAGTCTACTGTATGCATCTGCATTGATGAATGGGGTACCTTTGCTTCTGTCGGTGTAGGGGTAGACTCGAAACAACGCAGATTGCATGCAACGTGTGACCATGCTGAAAAGAACTCACCAAATCCCAAAGCCTAGGTAGGACCTTTGTCTAGATTTTGGAACTTCACAGAAAAAAAAAACAAACACAAGCAGCTTTCGCAAAACCGAATATCAAAAGAAACAGAAAAATCACGATGCCTGTATCCACAAACCAAGCCTGTAAACCTGAACGCCCAAATTCAGTGATTTCGTTGATGATCTTGCCAGTTGGTCTCGCCGGGGTGTAAAAACGTGTACTGGAGTCGTTGTATGTGACTCCAGATCTAGAATCCGTCGTTGTTCTGTTTCTGCCTTTCCAGAAGACAGAAATATAAAGTGATGTATGGTGACTGGATGAATGTGCGGATTCTGTGGATCCAAGTCTCCCAAAAGGCCGGCTGATGCATGGCTATTCAGTTTTTAGCCATGCGAAGCAGCTTTGTTCTGAGCCACAGCATAAAGGCAGTCCAGGCGCTCTGCGTTTTCTTCTTCGTGCTTCTACGCTTGGAAGAGGAGAAGTGGACGGCTTGTGCACCTGCCGGCTCCTCGCCGTAGGAGGGAGGACTGCGTGGGTCGGCATTGTCATAGCTGCTGCTCATAAACTTCTCCGACTGGCCCATCTCGTCCATCTCGCCTATCTGACTGGACGGGGTGTCCTTTTGCGACATGCTGGGTCTGGCAACAGACATGCTTGGGCGGGCAATAGATAAGCTGGGACGGGCGCTACTAGCGATGCTGATCTTTCTGTTGTGTCTGCCGCGCTGCAGAGCCTCTTCCAGCTCGGCAGCTTCTTGTCGCACTTTGGCTGCTAGTTGCTCCTTGTGCCGAGCCGCCAGTTGTTTCTCAAGCTCTTGTGCGCGCTTGTTGTCGGCACGGTTTCGGCGCTTGATCTCTTCTCGGGCGAATTTCTCGTCCTTTATCCGCTCCTTCTCCTCAAATTTCTTGCGTGCTGCACGAAGGTGCTCTGCGCGCGTTGCAGTGTCCAAATCAGATTTGGCGCGCAATCGGAACCCGCTGTCTAGTGATGTGCGCAGTGGCGATATGGGCGTCATTGTATTGGGTGCCGACGCAACCGTAGTCGGAAATGTGGTAGAGGTAGAGAGCTCCAGATTGAGGTCTGATCGGCTGGAAACATTGGCTAGACGCGAAGAGGGTGATGGAACAATCGAGGGCGCTCGTGAGGAAATCTTGACTCGGAGTGATGGTTGCTGTGACGATGGCTTGGGCGCAGGGCCACTATTTTCATCCGGAAATGAAGAGGTGCGGTGGCTAGCGATTGAGGGCCGCTTTAGACTCAGCGAGGTCTTTTGGGAAAGTGAATGGGAGCTATTGTTCAGGACTTGTGACTGGGCTGAATGGCGGGGGTTTTGAATTGAGGGGTGGCCGCTAATGTCCTGAACTAAACTCGTACTTTGCTGATACGGCCGGTAAGGTTTTGTAGGGGATTCTGTGCCTTCTGCAAAGCCACTGCCGTCGTCGTCGTCTTCCGTTATCGTTGTAGGCGAGTAATCCCGCGTATCGGTATCGGGTATGGAGGCTAACGAGTTCGCGTACGATAGCAGAGGCGGGGTAGAAGTACGCGGTGTTTGTTGGAACGGATGCACAAAGTATGCGCCATTTGGGCGAGGCCCGCCAACAGAGACTCCGTTGCTACTGTTCGACGTTGCGATAGATCCGTGACTCGTACCGCTAATGGATCTTGCGTGATTAAACCGCCGCCCGTTGGTTGCACCACCGACGACTCCCAGTCCTACACCCCCTCCTCCGCTTCCTCCTGCTCCCGTTCCCGTGGCTTCCACGCCTCCGCCTCCCCCCACGGCAAATGGCCCTTCGACCTCCATCCCGGTTATTCGATCATAGTACGAGAGTGACGACTCTCTTCCCCAACCGCGTGTGGTACCGGTACCGTTTCTCGTCGCATCTTGCTGTTCGTCCCATCCCCTATCCAAGTCTATACTCTTCTTCTCCTTATCCGACTGGGCCCATTTCTTGAGGATCGGCTTCACCGCCGGTTTCGCTTTTGATTTGCTCTCCTTGTACTTGGCGCTATGCGATCCGAGGGAAGTTATGGAATGTAAGGGTGCCATGGCAACTATGATTTGCAGACGGGCTCGGTTATTTCACCCTATACCCCTAAGATGCGTCTCTTATATGGAGATAATCTCTCCTAATCGAAAGAGCGGGTATAATGAACCACAGCCGACAGACCCCCTCAGTTTCTATAACTTCCGACAAGGGCACGTCGGAATCACCGGACTGGATACATCGAGTAACGGGAGTAGAGATTGTAACACGGGATATGCGTCTCGACACGTAGGTGGAATATGGCGGTCAGATTTCCGTTTTTTTCTGGTCTACTGGTATTTCTTCTATCGGTCGACAGAGATGTTGTGGGGGTTGGTGTTGATGAAGGTGGTGGAGATGGTAAAGGGAGAAAACAAACAACAACAGCCGAAGCGACGATAAACAATGGCTGAATGGAAGTGAGTTATGCGGAACACCGAGGTGTACTATTCATCATTACAATGAGAAGTTGGAAAAAGGGTCCCGCTCAGCCAATTGACTACGTATCAAAGGGTGGCTGACACGGTGATCATGCATACAAGAAATCGAGACAAGGCTCATCGAGGCTAGGTTGGTCTGTAATATCGGATGTTCTCAAGGTTTAATAGGGTACAACTCTTGCGGATTCGTCTTGGTGGGCACTGGGGGGCCAAGATGCCCCAGTATGTGAACTATATAAACCGGAATGAGATAAGCCCCTGTTCGTCCCTAGGACAGATATCCACTCATTACACCAACTAACCTAGTCCGACCTAGTCTGACCTAGTCGATGTGGTCAACCATCAGAGGAATATCGACTGGCAGTACCGGTCAGGCCGGTCTGTTTACAGTTTATTAGGTACCCTCCCCTATCTACGATAGATTTTACTGCTGTGTTCCAAGTCGGCCTAGACAGGATGATACCTTAACCTTAGCCACGCCGCTTTTACGTGTACAAGTAGTCTGCGCCATTACACACACTCTTTATGTTCGGCACAAATTCCGGACCACATAAATGCATAACTTGAAGCCACTCGATCGGAAATTATACATACATAAGTTCCTTACGGTTTTACACGGTAAATGGCAAAAACCGTCAAGATGGCCTGTACGTACTCTACCGTCTTTTTTTACCAAGTCTTCATGTTTCATATCCTCCTCATCACTGATTTATCAATAACTTCCCAGGAAGGCGCTGTTTGTCTTAAATGAGATATATATTGGTATATTCCGGCCTGCCTGGCCATGTTCAGTTTGAACTGTTATCTGCTTACAAGCCCGCTCAGCCTTATAACTGCAAAAGTGCCTGATCTAAGCCTTTTCCGCAGTAGCTGCCGAAGTTGTCATCAGATCAGCATGCACCGTATATTCAACCATTTAAATTGTGGTATTGGGGTCACGATGCTCTGGGGGGAACAGTGCCCTTATGCAGGTCATATATCTGCACAAAGATCCGCCAGTACACCAGCATGTCTGCCTGCCTAGGATGCGTCGTCGTCTTCAACGTGGCTGTCGCTGAGTTAAACTATATGCATGTCAGCTTCCTACTTTCTTCCTTTTTATATATGTCTTTTGAGTTTTGAAGAATGGTGGTTTAGGTTAGATCCACCCCCACACTCAATTCCCATTTGCGTCCTGTGTAATTCTTCACCTTGGTCTAGCGAATAACATTTGTTCTTCGGAGGAGATAACCAGCGAATAAGATATGGTTGTAGAATGAAACCCGTACACTCATTGAAATTCCACGAGTCCAGGCACGTGCCAGGTGCATTGCACAAGAGAGCCATTCCCACGACTCGTTTATTCATTCGAGATAGAACGTCTCTTCAACTTGGCTGACCAAACATGTCGACCTTGGGAATGGAGGGCGCTCTTGCCTGCTGGCATCTACCGGTAGGTTGCTTCTGCTTTGACGTAATAGACGGTACCTAGGCTAGCTTCTCCCATCGGAAGATACCAGGTCAAAAGCGACAAGAAACACAGGTGAAACCGCACCTAACGGGTTATTACACCATCGCAGACCGGGGTGTCTTTGATCCTGCAAGCGGCCATTGCCCATTGGATATGATTGCGAATATTATCTTGTTGTACTCTTCTCCCCACTTGTGAGAGATATACACGTACCTAGTTCTTGTTGGCCATAGGCATTCATCTCGCATTAGCAGCCAAAAGTTTTTGGCTGGCGTCAAAACTCTAACTCTTTCCCGCCGCCTCCCCTGATGCTAATTCTCGACGGAAATCCAGAAAAGACGGTGCACGGCGCTACCCCACATAACACGGCCCATCTACCGTCTTTGCAACCCACTATTTCGCCGAACATCTACTCCGATATAGGCCGAACTCTACACTGTGTCTGTCTGTTTTTGCGTTGCCATGGTGACGGCTGTGCATATATTTGGTAGAGGGTTCGGTCTAATGGCGGTGTCGGTGGATAATAGACCCCTTTCACTGGATCTGTCTTAAGCGGTGACCGAATCAAATCTAGTGAATTGTAGTACCAAACATTTCGAAGCAACATCGTATCATGGACCAGACTAGAATATTCTCTTCTCACGTCCCGCCTACCTACTCGAGCACGCATCCATAACGGTGAACCGTAAGCCTACCGAACCTACCTCTATGATGGATGTCTCACCAGCGGCGGCAGAGAAATGAAGCCGGCGGTGGGCGCTTGGCATGCACGACCGTTAGTTCGGTCTAGACTACGAGTTGATAGATAGATAGATAACCGTCAGATTACCTGCTTACTTAGGCGTTGTTTAGTAGGATGATTATTGATTATTTTTATAAGGATAAGTTATAATTATAATTACCGTGTTTGCAAAATAACTTATAACTTATTTTTACCTTAGACATATTTATTTAAGTTTATTCCTGCTTGTTTTATATACTAATTAGATTTTTTTATTTTGCTAAAAATATTAGCATTTTAATAAACAACTTTTAACTTAATTATTTAAATTATATAACGTATTTTTGCTTAGCTTTTAATAGTTATAGTAATTAACTTTTTATATTATAGCGTACTTACTTACTTACCTACTTACCTACTTACCTACTTACTTACTTACTTACTTACCTACTTACTTACTTACTTACTTACTTACTTACCTACCTACCTGCGCACCCTTTGCTGCATTAGCTGCGCAGGTAGGTAGGTAGGTATGTTAGCTGCGTTAAAATTAGCTGCGTTAAAATTGGCTGCATAGGTATAAGGCTATATTCAAGTGTTAAATATAGTAATAATATATAATGCTTAGTTTATAAAGCTCTTTAAGATAGCAAACTAGAGAAAACCCTCCGATAAGATAAGGGCCCTCTTATTACGCTATAATAGCTAAGTTATAGTAATTTTTAAAAAAAAGATTAATTTTTTTGCTATATACATTTTAGCTATAAAAGCTATAAAAGATAACCTTTTAAATCTTTTTATTAATAAAAGCGCTTTACTAAAGGAGTACTAAATACAAATTAAGATTAACCTGCACGTTATAATATTTAAAGCTAAAATAGCCTGCTATAGCATAGCTAATATAGCGCTAAAAAGCAACAAAATAAATATAAAACTGCTAAAGCAAGTTTAAATATATATTAGGCTTATAATTATAATACTATACTAAGCATACTTTTATACTAGCTACTACTTAGCTGCTTTTTATAAAGCTAATATAATTTTTTTTTTTAAACTTAATAAAAATAACTATATGCTAGTTAAATTATAAAAACTTATTTTACTACTTTTATACGTAAACAAAAGCTTAAAGCAACTTTTAATATAAAAACTAGCTATAGTAGCTATTAATAACTAAGTAGTTAAATAATAGTAGTTTAGCGCTTTACTTAACTAAGTAGTTATAAATTTAGTAATAGCTTTTATATATAATATTAAAGATAACATTTTAATATATAAAAAGGTTTTTTTTATTTTAACTATAAACGTTGTAAGCGCTTTTAATACTATTTTTTAAAATAAACTTATATATAAGCTTTTAAAGCAAAGCTAAAAGCTTGCTATAGTATAATAAGTTAGGTTTTTTATAATAAATTAAATAGCTATGCTTAAATAAAAAAACACTATAGCTTTAAAAAAACCTTTTAAATATAGCCTTTTATAAAGATTGCTAATATTTTTAATTTTTTTTATGCTTTTTATTACGCCTTTATTTAAATTAAAATATAAAAAAAATAATTATAGCTATATAAATAACGTAGCCCTAGTAAAATATAAAACTAACCTATGCTTAAACGCTATAATCTTATTATACTAAGCTATATAAGCTATTAAATAAAAAAAAACAATGCTATTGCTTTTAATAAAAATAAATATAATTTATTATATATTTATAGCAAAAACTATAAAATAAAAAACTTAGTATTAGTAAAAAACGTAGCTATTTTTTTAAGCTTTAAACTAATAAAGTAGCTTAGCATTTATTTAAATAAAAAACTAAGGTTTTAATATTACATTAAAATATAAGCTAGTAAAATAGCCTATACTAGTATGTTTATAAAAACGCTAAGCAATACAATTTAAAGTCTTTTTACTTTTATACTTGCTATAGTAGCTAAAGCAATAGTGCTTTTAATAGCTATATATAGCGCTACTATTTAGTATTTTAGTATACTATAATAGTTTATTAAGCATAAAAATAAAATAGTTAGCGTAAGCATTAAAAGCGTAATAAATAAGATTTATAGCGCTTTAAAGCATATAGTAAAAGTAATCTTGCTAGTTTAAAAAACTTTTTTATATATAGTGGCTTTTAAAAAAGTAAGCATGCTAAGCGTATTTTTAGTACTTAAAACCTTTAAATAAGCAGCTTTAGCTTATATAGCTAAACTAGATTGCTATTATTTTATAATAGCTAAAATATATAAGTAAACTAACTATAAAAAAACAGTTTTATAAAAAATTAAAAACTTACTTTTTAAAATTTATTAGCTACTTTTAGCAGCTTTAGTAAAACTATAGCTAAGCTTTACGCTTAAAAATAAAAGCAGCATAGCTAAAGCTTATAAAATATAAGCAAAGCAAATTTTAAATAAATAAAAAAAAAGAAAAAATACTTTTTTTTTATACTTAAATAGCTTTAAAAACTAATTTACTTTATAAGCTTTTATAGCTTATAAAGTAAAATAACTAATATATTATAAGTTAAAGTAGCTAAATAAAAAAAAAGTTTTTAACGCAAAATATATAAAAATATTAAAAGCCTTTACTTAAGCACTTAAAAAACATTTAAAAAAAAAAAAAATATACTATATATGCTTAAATAATATAGTAGCTTTTATAGGTTTTTTTAATAAATACTTATATAGCTTAGGACATTATTTTGTAAAGTTTAAAAAGCTAGCAAAAAAAGCAAAAAACTAAATATACTTATACTAGTTTTTAAAATATAAAAGTATTTTAAAAAACAAAAAAGCAAATAAACATATAAGCAATAAGTTTAAAAAGCAAACTTTATAATAGCACTTTATATATAAAAATAAACCTTTATATTTATAAGTGCTTAAAAAAGCTAAAAACAAAGTAAAGAAAGTAGTTATAAACTAATAAATACTATACTAACTAGATTTTTATAAATAATAAAACTTACTTTTTAAAATAAAGGTTAAAAAGCTTTTAGAACTAAAACTGCTAAAACTAGCACTAGCTTTTTTTTTTTTTAAACGCTTAAGTTATAATAATTTTACTATATATTATAAGTATTTTAGCTACAAAAAAAAGTTAATAATACTATATACATATAAAAAAAAAAAATTAGCTATATGCTTTTAAATATAAACACTAAAAAAAAGGGCTTAAAAAAGGCCTCCTTTTTAAAAAAAAAAAGGAAGCACTGCTAAGCAGTAAGGCTAAAATAGCACAGTTATAGTTTTAAAAAAATAAATACTTATACTACTTTTTAAACAAAATATAAAATAGCGCAATTTTTTTTTTTGTTAGCAACTAGTTATAAAGGCTTTCTTTTTAACCGTTTTTTTTAATATAAACTTAAAAAAAGGTTATATAAGGTAGTAAAGGGCAGCTAGCTGCTAAGGCACTTGTAGCTACAGTTGCGCTATTATAGTTAGCCTAGACCCACCTAAAATAGACCTTAAAATTCTACTACTACTACTACTATAATGCTTAGTGTTAAGTGCAGCAATAGGTTAACTAGTAGCCGCGTAGGTAAGTACTTTACTTTAAGTGCTTAGCAAGGTTTTTAGCATAACTATTAAAAAAATTAAAAAAATATCCTAACAAACAAGTTTGTCTTATAAAAATCTACAACTATTATTTAATTAGTAAGGTTTTGCTTTATAAGAATCCTACTTATCGATGTTTTTATAACAAGGATGTCACGGGCTATAATTATAAGTAATAATTTTCCTACCAAACAACGCCTTAGTACGCAATACCTCAGGGTTGTAGTCTAGCTACTTGCCGGCCTGATTGATCATTGACCTGCTACGTCCTAGTCTACAAGTAGGTAATAACTACCTAGCTGCAAGAAGTGTTTCCTTGGGGGAAGATGTTTATAGATACGTGATATATCCAGGTCTGCATTTTTGCCCGGAGACTGGAAAGAAATACGGCAAGAGCCACTTGACTTGGAGTTTTCTTTTCTCTTTCTTTACACAGCTTGCGCGCTTCTTAATGTCACCTGCATTTGTTTACGTTGCCCAAGGTCGGTTTTACTTGTATGCAAGCGACACACGTTATCTACCTACGCACAAGAAGTAAACTGTAAACATACTCACAAGTAGGTTCGGAGATAGGGCAATGCGTATATCTGCAGCAGCGCGTCGCTCACGTTAACCAGCACGGATATAAGGACAAGCATGCGCATGCTACTCGTATTTTGCTAGGTTAGAAAGTGTCATCTATATTCGTGTATCATCAGGTCCTGCTTGATATGCCGTCCATAATGTCCCCGTTAACCTGTCCGTTTTATTTCACTACATATCTCTGGTCCTCACTCCTGTTTGGTCAGAACCTGAGCACTGGGTCTTTATATATTGCATACATCTATACCTCCCTGTGCATACTTAATATATATTAACAGATTTGACAATATGTTGCTTTAGTTATGGTCGCAATAGGCAACAGGCCGTTGTACGTCGTACAGTCTCAGCCACATACGTGTACACGTACATGGCCGTGTCACATGGATTATCCGGGTTATGCATTGCATTAAACGTCAATTTGATAGTTTATCCTACCTAATACGTGTAAATGTTTTCGATACGGTGGTTTGCAAACAGGCTCCTGCTAGTCACGCGGGGGCAAGTTAAAACTTGAGTGTCAAACGGAACATTTACTTACCATCCTAAACCGTTTCCTTTCATAAAAATAATTATGCACAATTACATATCTTTGCCAGTTTGGCACTGCAGTCACCTGACTGAAATGAGCAAGCATTTATCCTAGCCCCAGCCAAAACATAAACTCCAAAAAGCGGCATCAGCCACTCTAGGGCACGCTAGATATCCCCCAGTCCCTACTAAATGCAGATCATCGTTTAAAAAGAAAATACCCTACCCGTAAATACCAAAACCCATCCATCCTGTAACAAGTTTGAGATGAAAAGTGGACAATATATAAAACAATGACGATAGATGACGATGAAGAGAAAGATGCCGTGCAACAAAATACCTTGCTACGCTTGCCCAGGTAATTTACGAGTACAAGGCCCGTGGTGAAACCGTCGCGTGACGGTATAATTGTTACTGTACTGGTAACTACTCGTAGAGGTATGATGCCACAAAATGCGACATACTCGGGAGTCGGGACACGTCTGTTTTGATATGTACAAGTATATACCTGGTGTACACGTATGTAATTACGTACGTGAGAGTCCTTGGCCTGCTATCTTCAATGACAGGAGGGATTAACCTAATAAGCTCTACAGATATCTGTCTAAATTGGACATTCTTATCAAACTAACGACATTGATGTTTATGTTTTCTGGTTTTTGAGCATCGTGGGATTCTGCAGGTAAAGGGGTAGATACAGGTACGCACGCAACCACGTAAATAACTACCTACCAGTTAAACAACCAGCGACGGCCTCGCCGGTAAACCAAGCCCTACACAGTCCATACGTGTACACATGGACAGTTTTCGCCTCCCCCAGGAATTGACGTGAGGCTTTTGAACGAGGCAGTGGCGATAATTCAGCAGGATACCTACCTACACGTACGTCTACTACCTATCTTCAAGTTCCAAGAACGTCCGCCAACCTAGACTACCTAGCCGAGAGACCCAGAACTTGCTTGATTGATTGGGCCGACAAGAAAAAGGGTCCCTGTAATTCAACTAAACTTTGGGGAAGGGCCCAGGCACCCAGGGGCTGCCAGTGCCTTGGCAAGGGATTAGATTTTGACAGATCCTTATTTGTTTAAACAGAAGTAAGTGGGGGTAAGGCAGCTTCTCATCTCAAGGGAGATCATTCTTCAGCCTCAATTCCACCTATCCGGTCACGTCCGGCATTATTCGTTCGTATCAGATGATCATTATATTGAAAACCCAGCTTTTCAGCTCCATCAGCCAATATCATTGATAGTTTGGCACGTGGGAAAGGAATGGGTTGGGTTGGGAATTTGTCAGGTTTGAACGCGTTTCTGAAAAGAGGGGGAGATGGGCGGACGGCCGAGTCCCCGGAACCCGGCAAAAAAAGAGGGGTCCCTTTTTGTTACCACGAATATGTTTGAGGGGATGGCCACTTCTTGTAGGATTCAATTCTTCCTTTGCTTTTGCGTCAAAGAAACCAAACCACCGAACCGTAGATAATGTATTGTACCTACTCGTACTCTATTGAGTATCTTCTACTCGTCTAGCTATCATAGCTGGGTATCACCGCACGTTCCTCCTGTGCATCCTGACTGACTATCTACAAGTCCTGAAACCGAGTATATCTCGCCTCTGTCCTATGCAAATATGAGTAGTAATCCGTACAGTTTCTATCCAATAGTGGCTCGTTATCCCCATTAACGCCCCGCGTTTATTTCCCCTCCTATAATAGGCCCACTCTTATTTTGGATGCCCTGCAATCCGCAAATCAAATTCCGCTCCAAGATTATCTGTGTACACAGTAAATATGCTGAGAGATAAAATCAAGGGGGCATGGGGGCGGTGACTGGGAATACCTACCCGTAGACCGACTCTCAAGCAGGCCCGCTGGCTGCAAGGTGGACAAAGACACTTTCCCCGCGCTCGGCTTCATTGAATCCCCTCGGTCGTCTTACAAAGAAAGGAACAGGTTAAGGTTAGGTATGTTGCGATTATCTGTCCTAGGTATGGGCACGTACGCGGTGGGTATTGTCCGGATGTCTGTGAGGCACAATGAGGAGGAAGGTGGGATAGATGCAACCTTGCCCTTCTCTCAATCACATGATTATCTTACTAACAAAATAACCTATCTGCTGGAACCTCGATGCTTCGATCACCTCCCTAATACGGTACCGAGATATCCCAACCCTCGGAAGCAGTATTGAGGGTATTAAATAAAATAAAATAAAGCCTCGTCGTGCGATGTCGTGAAATCCGCACCGCCATAGGTATAGGTATGTGTATTATAAGTGAAGCCACCGCGTTCCAAGGCTTAGACAAGGCTTAGACAAGGCACCATAGAGACCTGTCGTATCATGTAAATAAAAAACATGTATGATGGTGACCTAGCACCTGGCAACCAACCAAGAAGTAACTTGGAAGATATCAGTTTGTACCTGTTGAGAATGCTAGCGATTGAGTGAGCCACCGCAACTTGCCATTAGACTACACCCTGACCGGAACCTGCTGGCGTGGGATATCCTTCTGAGGTTTGAATCGGCGATACCTTTTGATACTTTCAGACTTCACTTGTGCCCCCATGGTTTTGTGTCATTCCGGAGGAGATGTAGGAGACCACGACTTATAGTACTCGTATCGTTTGTTCACGGAGGTTCGCGATTTGTACAAGTGTGACATGCCCAACTGGCAGGGTCTATGGTCCTTGCTGGCCGTACTCGTACTCTGCCTGTGATATCATGTAGTCAGACCAGCCCATCATAGGTATACATACTGTTGTAGGAATGTCATATCCCACTTCGTAACCTTATTCTTATCTACAAGTCCGTTGAGCTTCACCGGTGATAGTTTGGACTATGTCGCGCATTTCCTCTCCCCAGGCTCTGTCCTTCCTATAAGCGTCACCTCCATATTCGATAAGAAGGATTGGTCGGACTTACCTCCTCAGGTCTCGCTTTTTCGTATATGGCAATAAAGAACCATACATGGCTTACCTGATTTAGAGAAACGCGCGTTTGACGACAGTCTTTGCGGCACATGCCATGTCCCATAGCAATTTCAACACCGACAGCCCAAGGGTCCCCTGCGCGCAACTTCGTGACCGACTTTCTTTTCGGTTACATTCGGTCCTGCTCACTTTATCCTGCCACGCCTTGCCCTGTCCTGCCCCGCCACACGCTGCCGTGCATTGATAACGTGAGAAACAGTAGAGCGAACCCCGGACCGACCTGGACAAACAGGGAACCGGCCTCTCAACCCCAACACGTCTACCTAACCGACGACATCCCCGCCTTGTAACCTACCTATTGACCCTAGGTATAAAAAAAGGGGCGTATGGAAATGTGCAAGCTTTGGCAGTATCCTAGGTCAAAACTTAGTGTGCTGCGTATACCTAAATGTAGGGACAATATGGTACGGTACACGGTCCTGCATAGCTAGGTTGTAATAGAAAGTCAAGTTACAATAGAAAGGAAAAAACTCATTTCCATAGCATTCTTTTAGACTGGGCTGTTGACAGCCCTAAGGTATTTGCGAAGCGAGTGTGTGCGCCGATCGACCACGCTGTGACAGGTTGGGCTGCAGCTTGAAAATCATAGGCGCGAGCACAGGCGTAGACGCAAGTGCAGGCACGGACGCACGCTGCAGCCGCGCGGCCCGTCACGGCACGACGCGAAGCATTGAGAGCCACCCACACCTCGGTGAGGCACTCAACGTGCACCAATGAGCGAAATCGGGGGTTCCCATTCGCGCCCACACCGGTGTGTTAGGGGAAGTTCGTGTAGTAAGAGAGTAGATATCGTGCGGAAAGGAAATGGGTAAATCTCGTCACGTCTGGGGTTATTCGAACCGAACAGGCTTCCTGGTTGGGGCGGTCGTAGAGTAAGAGATGGTTGGGCTTCCTCTACGAGTATGTATCCAGCTGGAGATGCAGTTATGCCTGGGACTACAACTGGGACAGCGCCTGGACATTCTTTGGGGCTTGCACTAGGGGACATCGGCGAGATGCGAGCGATAGCCCTCAAACTTCTTGGTTGGCGATTCGCGGTCCTATCTAATTGTTGCAGGCTGGCTTGGGGGAGCACGCATAGCCGAGCTGTTAACTAGTGGTGCTCGACCTTGTATCTGGGGTACCGGTGAGAGTTTCGTTTCATCTAGACTGGCTCATAATGCCCGCAATGAATGTCAATACCGGATGGAGTTTCCCAATACAGGGGACTCTCCCATAGACTAGAGGAAAACAGGGCACGATTCTCGAACGAAAAGTCTTACGTACCTGGACATCTTGTCTAGTCCCCAATATAGACGTTTGCGTCGGAAACCAAGGATTCACCCAGATTGGAGAGGCATGCTGTAGCCACGAAGCTTTTCGGGCGCCAGCAGTAAGTATACGATCCTTCTCGCCAAGTATACCTGACCATGCACAGACGTGCGCTGCTGCGACGGCGAGTACTATGTAGTTTTGTCATCCTGCAAGCATAATCCAAGTATGTAAGTTTGTGACCGGCTGTTCGACCCTGAGAGTCAACGTATGGCAACTTGCTTTCGGTCCATGTTTCCGATATTTACGGTATAACGTCTCGAATTCCGTGATGGAACGATACCACAGGTAGGATAGGAAGCCCGAATGGGGATTATGGTGCTCATCCTGGGGTCTTCGTTGTTGCAGGGAGCCTTTCTTGTGTACGGGAAGAGTGGACGAATCGGATAGTTGGCCAGTTTGCCGCGAATATTGCCGGGCCGAGCCGTGGACGGCCAACCTCCAAAGACCTCGCTTGAGAAACTCTAAAGCATCAAATTATATCCTGAAACGCCAGCAGCTTCGAGTTAAGCCGACCGCAACAGGTACTGGCACCTAATAATGATCAAATTGTGACATGTCATCAAGATACGCGTAGAATATAGTTGCAGGTCCTTAGGAAGGTTCGGTGGTACATGTGTGTAAAAGACATAGTCATTATTTCAAGGTAGGTTGTGTTGTTGCTGTATCTACCTTACTTACTACCTTAACTGCCTTATGCAAAAGTGTTTCTGCCCAGGTTACCCCTTCCAAACTCACTTGTTAACATACATACATGTAGGCATGTACTACCCGAGACGTAACTACCTTACCTAGCACTATTAGGCACCCGATGGAAACCGTCCAACTTGGGCCTCCGGTATTGCGCATTCCCAGTCGTAGCATGGATTATCCGAAGCATTGGGTATCAATATGAGGACCAGCGGTTGTCTAGGCGATAAATTGATTCCAAAGCTGCTCATTTTCCTTGGTAACCCTATCATCGCCATGTAATGCACCCCGGAGCTGCAACCCCTTGTGTGACCGGGTAAGGTTGTCTCTGCAGATTCCAATAGGCCTTGAGGGCCACGAGGCCCATCCCGAATGCCATCCCGAGGTGATTCCCGAGTGCTTCCCCCACGTTAATATCGCCTGTCCCTCGCGATCTACCCAGTCCTCCTGCCATATTCAGCAAATATTGAACCAGTCGCTTCGATGGCTGCGGCCCAAGATGGGGGCTACGACTCGCAAAAAGCCCCGCATGCCGCAATTTCCGCAGGGTCTTTTTCTGGATATTATTCTAGACCCCTAGTTGGTGGTCATCTGCCGCCGACATGCCTCCGCAGCGACTAAAAGAAGCGAAGATCTCTGCTTCTCCATCGGTTGACATATGCGACAATGGCCACCTGACCAGCCCCCCGCGCGACCTGACACCTCTCGAGAGGAGTAGGAAGACAGAGAGGAGGGAGAAGTGGCGAGGGGCGAGGGTCGGGCCCATCGGGATCGAGTGGTCTGTAGTCTATGGATCATGTTCGATGGACCCTAGGCCACGGTCCACGCGCCATGGACCGCGAGGGATAGTCAGACGATGGGTTAAGTGGCTCACTCAGGAGTAACGTCGACGAGGAGCCTCGAGCGAATCATCCATGAGGTTGTTGGTTGATCCCTCAAAGTTGTACCTCCTTACGGTGATGCATCATTTCCCACTGCAAATGAGGTGAAGCTGGTATTGTCGCGTGAGCTTCTCAGGTCGCTCGTTAATCTAATTCCCAGCCACCGAGAAAACCAAAGTCCTACGCTGTACTCCACGCGGTCTAGAGCAAGAGGTTTGCCTCCCAGGGATGTAGAGAAAAGACCAAGTATTACGGTTCAGAATCCACGTTGCCACCGGACGGGTCGAAGGCGTTGGCTCTTATTTGTCCTTGATGGGTACTCAGCCTCTGGACGGGCGGTTGACGATTGGAAGACATTGTTGGTTGACCATATCTCGTCTCCGTCGATGGGGCCGAGATGCTTCAGGTCATATTTGCCACTTGCTCGAGTGACCCATTCCTTGGGAAAAGAAGCACGGCGCTGATTCCCGAGGGAACGACACCGCCTTCTTGGCCGCGAGGGAATACGACAGGCATGCATAGCCATACGTAACGATACCACCGAGTTAATTAGACCTGGTCACTCAGATGATAGTCGCATTAGCTGTCCGTTGGAACATGTACAGCCGTCGGCAGAACTTGGAAGTACTGAATAGAGGCCCTTCAAGTACTAGATGTACTAGATGTACCAGGCATACTGGCGGTACTGAGACTACTGCGGACGTTGGCAGTATTTGGTAGACCGGACAGAAAGCCGAGATAATGTTTGTCCCAGCCAGACACCTTGACCGCTAGATGAAATTGATGAGGTCAATGTGCGGGTTATTAACAGGGAAATTGAGGACTCACTGTGCAGTTGAAAACCCTGACCGCCACCTGGTACGCAGACGTTAGCTATACGAGATCCGGGCATATCCTACTTGGGAAGAGATTAATTCCGATCACAAGAGAAATGAAATATTAGACGAGGGCAAGGGGAAAAAAAAGGGACATGTTTTTCCTTTCCAGGTCTTCACTTTGCTGTCGTTTCTACACTCGTTGCCTTGGAATTTCAGATTGTCAACTTGCGTCAGTTGTCTCCCCACCGTCGGGTCCCCGGCTACGGATGCAGTAGCCAATGTGCGGCGCGGGGGGCCGCCTCACAAAGCATGGCAGGACTTGACAGCCGGTACGTAGCAGGACACCTACTTGGTATGTGATTCACACGCATACTTAACAGTGATGCTGATGCATATGCATCTGGGCAAAGTCATCGTGCGTCATATTGGCCAGGTTTGGACAGCCAGGAACAAAATCCTGTAGGGGGACGGGATGCAATGCACGAATGCAACGAATGCAACGAATGCAACGAATGCAGCGCATGCACGTAGATGGTGTACAAGTAGTGCAAAGTACACACCTGCTAAAAAGTATCATATGCCTCTATGTACTTACTTCATAGTACATACCAACACCTCCAGCTGGTACTTCATGCTGGCTCCCTTTACAGAATGGTCGAGGATACTCCTTTTTTTTTTTTTTCCTTTCCCCAAATCAGCCGTAACTGTTACAGGTGCGGATATAATCTGGAAACTCGTCCAACTTGTGCAGTAGTCTGTTTCGCCGCAAAGGGGTGCAAGGCTTCTGGAGATGCACATCATCTAGTGACTTTCTGGCCGGATGCATGCTGCTGCTTCCGCGGGACTCCCGCAGTGGGCCAGCCCTCTTGAGGTTATCTTGGATCTAGGCTGATGTTCCATTACAAGAGGGGACCCAACAGCTGCCGAATGCATGTGGATGTGCCGATGCTGTCATTGAGAAGCCAATTCGTCCGCAGAGACGGAAGTGCGGGATGTCCTCTCGGACGAGAACTTTGAAGGGAGAGGGACCTCCGAAACGGGCTAGATACCGCAAAAGTTCCAAAATGGGCGCGGATTCGTCGGCAAGAGGGGGAAAAAACCCCGACACACTTAAAATTTTTATTTTATTTTTTGATGTTTATTTTTTAGATGTCTCTCACATTTTTGCTATATTGTGAGAGAAGAGGAAGGAGCGTGTTTAATTCATGGCCTACTCGTAGGTAATCAGACTTTGTCCCAAAGGGCCCTCAATAGGCACGTTAAGAGGGGACCACCGCCTGCGATTTAGATTAGGTTAGGTGCCCTATATATTTGGTAGCGACCTGTCGCTTGCCTTGTTGAAGTACACGTATCTAGGTACTTGGAAGAAAGTCGAAGATAGGTAGCGAAAGAGAATGATGCTTGTAAAGGACCCCTGTCACCTACCTACCTTGGTAATCGAGTCGAACGGGGATACGTCGGTTGTGGGGGGAAGCGGAACATCCGGGCGAATTTTATTATATTTTGTAGGGTTTTGAATATTTTTTCCTTTGTACGTCTTATCTGTGTCAAGCTTCCTTTTTTTTTCATGTTGCCACTAAGAAGATAAAACCGCCAAAGTTGAAAAGAAGGGGATGCCCTAAATCGATAGTAGGTATCATTGTATGCGCTTGGGTATACCAAGGCTGTAACAACCGAGAACCAATGGCATGGCAGTATTTCTGGCGTGGGGGCATCGTGTAGTAATATATGACTTATTACTCTTTCCTTGAGCCTTTTTAATAATTCTACCCTGTTTAATAACACGGTAATTATCCAGACTAGGTATATGTTGGTCAACTTCCAGAATCTTTCTTCAAGTCAACATCAAGATGGAATCGTCTGTTAAGCTAATCTAGCGGCCTAATCGACCTAGCTTCATACTTGCAAGGTGTGGGGGATGATGATCTAAAAGTGGACATTGGTCCCTGCATTCATTCACTGGGCAGACCACTCTATACCTGCCTACAGCTCTGCCTACAGGTATGCCACAGCGCACATCTGCAGATGGTTGTTACCTAACCAGCTAACCTAGATCCTTCTGCCGTAACATATTCAAGGTTCAGAATACCGTAGATGAGTAACACTGTTAGACTAGGTGTTGCCTTGAAGTAGTATACATCATGTTCATGTAGTCCAAGCTAGACTAGAGGCAAGTAATTAAGCTCTTAACCTAGCCAGGTAGATGCCAGATATTGACAGTCTTACCCAGAGGCATGCAGATGCCTTTAGCTCCCATATACCCGTGCGAGATGGAAGCTTGTAACGACTACAAGTCTCTGTGATCCTATGTCATGTTGTTCTTCTCTAACCTCAGCTATTAGTGTTCCTATTGATTTCATAGTATTCCCTTGTTTTAATAGACTAGTCTAGGATCTAATGGTTTGTTTATACGTCAGACAGATGAGTGTACTTACTAGTTTACCTACCTACTTACATAAGACATATAGAGATTAAAATATGTAGTCTAGGTAGTTTCATTATTGATTAGAATAGATAGGGTACCTCTATGAATATCACGATGCAAAATAATGGGTTTGTTTGCCGACTGGACCTCGGTGGACCCCCGTTATACATGTAACTTATGGGCGATCCTTGTACTTACCTGACCTACCTGCCTGTAATTTGCCGGCTGGTTAGAGTGAATATATAATGGACCGAATATCTCCGTGACAGCTGCGGTCGCAAAGGGGACCAGGAACCATGACAGACTTCATGGACCTGCTTCTTTAGACTTCGTGGGCTTTTGGAAGGGGCCCTTGCACCTTCAACTTGAGGTTTGATTTACTGCGTACGTGTTATAGGTACAATACAAAACATAGCGCAGTGCCTTCTTCGTCCCCTGCTTTCTTGTCATATGTTTCCTTGCTCTGCTCTTTCTGTAACAAACGTTTAACAAGATGGTCAGATTTAGCAGCTTGTAACAACAGAACGTTACATGCATACAAGAGTAGCAAGACGTCTTCTCCTGACACTTTTCATCCAGTTGAAACGCTGGGAGATCATTTAAGAATTATTATCGCTGCTAGAGTGGTGGGAGAGCCCGCTAGTCTGCCCCAGTATAACTTTAATCCTTGTCTAGTAACAGTAGAATTGGGAATGGGCAGCGGGAAACTACCGATTAGGAAAGACCAGTAAAGTGGACAAAAGAAGTGCTGACTTGCAAGCAGATAAAAATGACCAGATGCCGCCTCTTTCGGGGTTTGAGAGCCGAAAGGGGACCTTTGAGCCGGGCGCGAGCAAGAAACCAAGACCTTATCTAGTACGTAATTCCTGACCTAACAGTTTGCGTTGAATAGAGGCTCGACCGCGTCAAGCAAGTGAATTTTCACTTGTCGCTTATTCCTTATTAAAGCCGGAGCACCAAGGTCTTGGTGCAGTTTATCAGATACTACGAGGCTAAATTGCTTTGTTGACCCCTGAGAGATAACCATGTAAGCGAAGAAGTACCTACAAGTACCCTAGCAGCGGTGATCGTGTTATCCACAAACTATCAACAGAGAGCAAAAGTTAGGAAGATGTTGATGCACCTTGTCTGTTTCCTTGCTCGTTACACGACTAGCCAGGGCGCAATATGTCCATACCTCTACCTACACGTATGCGCCTGGTCAAACCCCTGCCAGATCCAAGTGCGATGTCTACTTGTACAAAGTTATCGGAGATAATGAAATACCTAGGTCAGAATACCCCTCTAGAAGTAGACAGAGTAGGTTAGTGCCGTGTGCTTATGTCATCCATGCGGTGGCCTACATATGTGCGACTTTTGATGTTTTGCGTCCGATGACATTCCGAGCTTCTATATTCGAGACAAGTGCCAGACATGGTATCTAGAAAAGTACATTTGCGAGTTTGACAACACATGTGTTAGCCGCAGAAACGGAAGGGATCACTGGAGTCTTCCCCAAGTGGCATTGGGGATCGATGGGATCGATGGGATTATATGCTAGGTTTGGTACTCCTAGGTCTTCTACGTGCAAGTTCTGGACTTCTAATCGCAACCGGTTGGCTTAGAACAAGCAGAGTCATTATGGCCGCGGAGACATTGCGACCAAGCGAGGAAAGCGATGGGTAGGCGATATGGGTAAGGCAGGTACCACCTAGGTTGGGTAGATTAGGGAAGTACATAGGGTTTGCGTGTGTCGGTTGGTTTTAGGTACATGGTTAGTGCAAAGTGAGGATGGGGTCGCATACTGCAGGTCGCGGTGTCGCATTTATGAGGTATGTGTCCTCAACTTGACTGCACGTTTTGTCCTTGTAACGTACGATTCTTCACATTCCTATTTCTTCTTCCTCCCTCTTATCCACCATCGCATTTACATGTGATTTGGAATCAAACTCACTACAGGCTTGTTTAAACTAGATAGATGGAAGGACTCCAAAGAATCCAACGTCGTCATCGCGACAGAATCCTCCATCTCTTTTAGCAGTGCTAAGAACAGGCACAAAATATGGAGAGGCTTCCAATGACGTGACCTGGACCCTCTTTTGGAATCTGCCGACGGCCGTGACAGTAGACTAGGTAGTGTAAGGTTAGTACTCTGGATAGACCAAGTAGACTCCTAGGTAGTCCGTGGTAGTGTAGGTAAGTTTCCCCATACTCCAGACTAGAGCCTCATTCTCGTCAACGTGTCCAGACGGAGAATAGATGGACTAAGATATCGGTGCGGCCGCTGCTACTGTAGTAAGTAGATCCGGGTACGGATATGGGAATGGTAGCATGCACAGATCGGTGTTTGAAGGCTCCAGAAGCGGAGCGCCATCTAGGTAGTCTACTTAGCCTTTAGTCTAGGCACGGCAGGGACTGCGATACGGCCTGGGCAGGAGCCTGTTACTTCTGCGGACGGTCTAGCGAGGGCGACGGACACGTCCGGGATCAGGTTAAGATTTTCGGACAGAAAAATTTTCGGTGCTCCTTGCGAGACCAAAATCTTCCTGGCCGAACGCGCGCCGAAACGGTATCGTTCGTCATTGGACAATGGCTTCGAGATCGACCAAAAACTTGCCCGGAACGCCACCCACCACTAAGTAATACCTATTGTGGACGTTGCACAGTCGCACATGGTCGATCAAATCTATCGCTCCTTTCCATGTTACGCCTTATATTGTCGCCGTCATTATTCTTATGATCTTCCTTATACCAACCTTCACGCAACTGAACAATGACAATTGAGGCAGCACGCCCTCCATCGGATGACGAGCTTCCTCATTTTCTGTCTTGGACATTGACAAATCCCGGCCACCGGAGGCATGTAAGTAGCGAGCTACACTTGACACGTTTATCCGGTTTCTGGTAAGAAGACCAAGGTTTATCTTGGTCACGGTGGCGTTCCTTGATATCAACAATTTGTTTCTACAAACAGCTGGAATACGTAGACGTAGACTAGGCGGGAGCTCGGAGACCGATTGTCCCTGTCATCCGGGTCTCGCGCCCTAGCCACCTGTAAATAGAAGAATAGGAAATTTGAGCAAAACAAGCTACATGCAACGCACAGATCTGGTGAAGCTCCCGCCGCAGCCAATGCCATGCCTTGGGATGAAATGATCTTGAACCGAATGCCACGCTGCCCGTTGGCGGTGTGTGTCTCTCTGCAGATTACCATGAGCAGTAACTGCATGAGATGGAGGGGAGGGAGGAGAGAGTTGTCCAGGGTCTGGTTGTTACGCTACGACGGGCCGCTGGGACTCGCCATCATCGGAGATACGGCCGAGGCCCTAGTTAGAATGCCTAAGAGGGCGGAACGTTGCCGGTAGACGCCCTCGGCGGCGCCTTCGGCGTCTATTAACATTCGCCTCCTGGTACTGCAATGCTTGGAATAATGCGGCTTCTAGCTATACAAGAATACGTCTACCTAACGTTTGACATGTGTTTCATTCGGCTGAGAAGCGGTGTCGTGCCTGAACATGGATACATGTTCCTTGAGCTTGCAATGTAGGGAATATGCAATGCAGATGCGTTCCACGACACTGCAACGGCTCTGACAGACAGGGAACCAGCCCCCTACCCTTGTCCCTTATTAAGTAAGTAGGTAGGCACGTTCCTTCCTTTGGTTGACGCGAGGTAAGTCATTCCTTTACAGCAGCTGGCGTGCCTGAGGTACCTGGCTGGCTGACTACACCTACTTGGACTTATACCTACCCTATCCCCCACAGGGGCGTTACCTACCAAAGTTTTTTCTCCATCTTGTTCCTTCTATGTTATGTGCTTACCTACCTGCGTATCCTCTTTATCCTGCAGATATGCGAACGCCTTGCAATTCCGTCATCGGCGCCGTTGGCCCTTGTCTGGATTTTTCTGGTGACGATTGTCAAAGTGCGTACTCTCCCTTGTACATACCTAGACGACGTATTAGCTAGAGATAATTGACTTACGAAACCATGTCGCGCCCGCGTCTTTTAACCTGGTCTAACCAATCTTACAGACAACTTACAAAGGTACCAGCTACCTTAGTTGGCAAGGTAGCCATGTGGTGATTCGATCGATACAAGCCTGATTGATAATCCTGGAGCATTGCCCTGACTTTCGCACCGACACCCATACGATGTTGAAATTATCAGGTTTTCCCTCCTCTTTTTTTCTTCTTGCTTGGCTAAACATAAGACTAGGGCCATGAGACATTGAGATTACACGCTCTCGAAGCCGCCTAGAAACACCTCTCGGTGTGCCTGCCCGTGCCACGGAATTTGGACGTCTTCTCGGCAAAGACATTTTGTCAGTAAATTTCCCTTGTCTCCTAACATTTTCACTGCTTGCGATCATCATATGCAAGCTTATAATTGCATCTGTGCGTTTTGTGGACCTCTTACTAGGGCTGCTGCAGGTAGGGACATATTACTCCTCGAGGATGCCGCATGCAAATTGGCAATGCTAAATAAAAATTTGCTATTTCTCTGAATTAAGGTTGACTACCGTTTTCGCCCCGATTGGCCTACAAACCAGATATCATACCTATTTGATAGATCCTGGGAAACAAATGGAAACTGACTTGACAACAAACCCCAGATGACATGCAGCATACTTTTGTTTTAGATAACCACTTGGATAGCATATAGCTGCATATTCTCCAACCTTAGCCACTTGCAATTGTCTTAAAATTCTCTGGCATTTGGCTTATGGGCTATTATGTATACATACAGAGCGGGATAGACTACCTAGAACGGACATAGAAGCCCCGCCCTTTTTTGCGAAGACGGTGCCTGCTGCTTACACCACCGCGAGACGAGGAACTTTTATAATTTGTACGGTTAGGTAAGTACCTTAACGCAAAGACCAATCCTCCTGCTAAGACTGCCACCCCTATAATCAAATGTTCGTAGTCCAGGCGGCTATTGTCGTTGATCACTTCTCTTGTGTACCGTAGAGATAGTCGTTTGTGATCTTAGTTGTTTTTCATTTGTCTCGATCATCGGATCGTCCCGTCTTAGATAGATACGGAACGGTCTCAGTCGACGGCTACTCGCGTGATCGCCGCAAGCTGTAAAGATCCCGCCGTTCAATAAGGTACTAAGTTACTAACCTAAATTAACGTTGAGTAAGTATCCCAGAATAGGTAACTACCCGTCACCATTTCCTACACAGTGCTCTATCAGGCCATAAATATCTTAGCAATCCAATCTGTACCACATCCTATATTGACCAGAGAAACAGAGTCCTGAACGTGAAGAATTCTGTAGATATAATGGACATGTAGGTAGGTAGTCTACATAGACGTGCTACCAGGTAACTCACATCCTACGTTATGGCCACCTAGGTACATATTGTTGTTGCAGCGTAACGAATCCATTAACCTAACCAAGGTAGGGGGGCTCTTACGACTCCCCGCACCAGCCTTGCCTCAAGGGTAGAATCCACCGAAAATTGGAATCGAACAACCGCAATGGACACCCCACTTACAGCACAAGGGCCCTCGCTAGACGCCCACTGTATTATTCAGACATCGCAAACCCCCCAGGGGTTACAAGCTGGTAACAAGTAACAAGTAGCAAGGAATGTACAGGACAGGCACGACATACGGCATACGACATACGGCATACGACATACGGCATACGGCATACGGCATACCAGCATGAAGATGTAGCTATCGGTGTATGACTGCGGCACAGTGTTGGGCTCGTTGACGAGAAATGTCACCCCTTACTTGAGTATTTTCTGGACCAATTCCCAAGGCCAAACAGACTTCTAACCTCAGGTTAGGACCCTCTGATCAATCATCATGTACAGTCGCATCAACACTGAGAAAGATGCCGCTCCATGAATGCCCTAGTCCTGCATCTAAACCCCACCTATCAATCCACTATTATCATCCCCTCTCCCCTCCTCATCCTCGCTCGTTTCTTCGACCTCGATCAGGGCTTTGTCAGAGTGGGCAGTTTGTAGTCTAATAAGTACCTTAAGTTATGAAGGAATACTCCGTCAGCCCGTCCCCTGTCCTACCTAGACGACAAGGTGCTCAAGGTAGACAAACGACTTCACCAACATATATTAGGGGAAGATGGATGATGGAAAGCTAGGTCTCTTGATTGCATTCATACCTAGTTTACCTATTATACTATCTAGGCAGACAGTCGTGTAATGTGGGATTACTCTCTGTTTTTAAGATTCTAACTTGGTTGCTGATAGCCGCTATCTAGATGTAAGTATGTACACTGAGCAAGTATACGATTTTACAAGATGCTTTTAACCTATATGGGCAAAAGGTTCCCGTGCAGCCCCCGGCCTACGATAGCGTTGTAGTACCCTAGCCCCTAAACTCTAGTGGCCCATCCTCGCTAAGTGGCCCAACCCTGGCCAATCTAGTTTACAGATGAACCTGGAGTGTCTGGAGCTTTCAAATTTCAACGTCGTACCTAAAGTAGGTATGTAGGCATATGCAGTAGGGGAGTATCAACATGTATGGTCAATGTACGGGCTATATGTATGTAAATTTTGTATGCTTGTTGATAGAAAGTTTGACAAGTACCTTGCCTAGGTTAAACGATCACTTTTCCCTCTCAAACCAAGCATTTACGTGTATAACTCAGGATCAGCGGCTACCTATCTCCATCGTGAACCGGCACCCCCGCAAAAGGTCAGATCCAATGGTTCCTGCTCATGTTTGCCGCTACGGTATATACTAACTCTGTATCGTATCGTATGTTATGAAGCATACGGGCACAGTATTAATATCGACGTTGAACTCGATCTAATTATAGCCGAGGGACAACCTAACCTAATAAGCTACCAAAAAATAAACTGTCTCGGACTTCGCTCGGCTGGGCGAGGACTCTACTCGTATGTACTCATTCTACCGCTAGCTAGCAAGAGCGCGAGAACGTCTTGTGGGCAACGTACATGTAGGCAGGTAGCTGTACCACTGTCGCACTACGTCGACATACATGATGGCCACAACCAGACACAACATAAGGTAAGTATACATATAGCATTGAGATACAGCTTATACCTCGTTATACCTACGAGTCTAAACAGGGTACTTGCTGAGAAATAGGGTTTACTTGTAAGATTGTATCTCCACACGGGATTTAGCATTGGTTTCATGCATACACAACATGTCGGCCAAGTAAACCGATTTCTTTCCCTCGAAAGTCGACATTGGTCCAGGTGTAGGTATTACATATTCTATCTGCTACCCAAGTATTTACATTACACGACATTACAGAATAGAGAATACAGAATACCACCCGGGTAACACCACTTGGGTAGGTAGCAATACCTTGCACACTTACAGAATACATCAGGTAGGTAAGGTAGTCTCAAGGTCGGTACTTTAATTGTTAGTACGAGTATGTATGTATGTCTGTACGTAGTATAGTACATGGTATGCTTCCCATTGAGCACTAGTCTAGTCCGCCCCTGTTATATTCCATGTTGCTGCATCTCCAAAAAAGAAACCCAGAAAAAACCCACAACACATGTACTGTAGCAGACTGTCACTGCGTGGATGCTTGTGCGTGTTTAGTCCAGTCGAGTTAAGTCGAACGACCCAGTCAGTCACCTGCAGGAGAGGACAGGATAGCTATGATAGCTAGGATAGGCCGATCTAATAACCATTACTCACTTAGGCAGCTTAGCCGCCTCGCAGCCTTTCCCCATAATTGACTGCGTTAACATGCATCCAATGCGTCAAGTGCGTCCAATACATCGTCCATCGTCTAGCAGTAATGGAAAATAATAGTACAGTAGTGTACGGATGAAGGTGATATCGACCGTTTGGCTGAATGGGGTCATATCGTATGGGTCCATCCCGCCTATATATCCTTGTCTCCTTTCCGTGGACCTAGTCTAGGCCATATATATCATCCTGTCTCGAAGACGGCCTACATGACTTTTCATGACTTTTCATGACTTCCATGTTCCTCACGTCCTTTGTGATCTTGACGACCTTCGACGTTGCTTCTTACCTTCTCCTCGGTCTATAGGCCGTCTTCTATTGTCTGTCGCCTCTTGTCCAGTATTGCGACTTCATTCGTTTCAGACATCAGGGCTAATGGTACCTTGTGTATAATATAATTCATATTTATACTTCTATACATTGCGACTCTTCTCCCGCGTCCAGTCCTCCTGACGCTTACTTGTAGCGCTTGCTTCGAGTATATCGACAGGGAGTTGACCGTACAGGCCTCGAGCAATACGTATTGTCTATTGTTTAACGATATCTCGCCCGCTATACCACGTTACCCGTCGCCGTTGCCTCTTAATATCGCCCCTCTCAGCATCATTTCACACTACGTCATTGTTGATATGATCATTGACCTGACTGCCACCCAATCGCCTCTCCGACTAATCTATAACGATCACGACTATCTCGTGCCCGTTCACCTTCGAGCCTCACCTTGAATGGAAGCCTACCCAGTTCGCCAACACACAATAGCCGAATTTATCACACTCAGCAGCGGCGCTCGCTGGGTTCCTCCTCACCCTCCTCCCCACTTCCTTCCCGGTCATCCGCACGAGAACACTGTTGCGCCTTCCTCCTCTTTGACGGGCACATTAGCTTCCACTGTGTGAAACATCGCTTCCCTCGTCGAGTACTGGGCCTACCATAGAATAAGCTAGCCGATAGCAACTTTCTTGCACATTCGTGTCACCAAGTCTTCGTGTTTCAGCTTCTTGGCTTGCCACCAGAGGAGAACAATCAACGTGTAATAGCTCTAGCCCTGCTAATATTCCGTTGCCCTCCCCTTGCACTCGTCCGTCCATAGTCCCGAGGCTCGTTTCTCATTACCCAATCAATACTGGGGTACCCCTAAAACAGTGCCGTCCGGTTTTGTCAAGGTCACCAACAATTATGGATTCCATCCTTAGGATTGCGGGGATGTCATTCTCGTATATCGATTTCAGCTTTCTCGCGTCGGCGAGTTTCTGGTGGTTCACTTTTTGGATCTTGTGGTGAGTCCTATTTAGCCCAAGTAGCAAGCACGAAAACGCCGTGTGATTTGGTGTACCCTGGATTGGGCCATTTCATTGGTCGTTGACCTTGTCCTGCACTCCAGAAGAAGAAATCTGACCACCAAGAAATAACAGGGTTCATCGCTACCTGCGCCTCCTCGTCCACACCATCACACATTGGATTTACAAGTCTAAACCTATTCCCGAAAAGCCAACGTTCACTGCCGACGACGTTACGGTCATTATCCCCACGATCCACAATGTTTTTGAAGAGTTGCGCCCCTCGTTGGAGAGCATTCTCGCTTGCAGACCGGCCGAGCTGATCCTTGTCACGACAGTGGACAAGCATGTGGGGCTCGAGAAGCTTGCCAAGAGTCTGTCTACCCCAAACGTTCGTGTGCTCTTCACCCCAATTGCCAATAAGCGCCTACAAGTCTGTGAAGCGTTGCCCAAGGTGAGGACGGCCATCACCATTATGGCCGATGACGATGTTACATGGCCTTCCACGCTCCTGCCCTGGATTCTGGCTCCCTTTGAAGATCCCAAGATGGGAGGTGTTGGGACTTGTCAGCGGGTCCGTCGTGAGCCAGGTGCTCCTTGGTCCACCCAGATCTGGAACTGGCTAGGAGCGGCTTACATCGAGCGGCGCAACTTTGAAATCTCGGCAACACACAATATCGACGGCGGGACCTCGTGCATGTCTGGCCGAACTGGTGCTTATCGTTCACAAATCCTGTCTAGCTATGACTTTCTGGACGGTTTCAAAAATGAACGCTGGCGGGATTATATCCTCAATGCTGACGACGACAATTTCGTCACCCGTTGGTTGGTCAATAACCAGTGGAAGACCTGGATCCAGTACGAACCCGAGTGTGAGATTGAGACGACCCTGGAGAACAGTTACAAGTTCCTCTACCAATGTTCCCGGTGGTCACGTAGCAATTGGCGCAGCAATTACACCAGCTTTATCCGCGAGCGATATGTACTCACGTAAGTGCTTATGCTTCTCCTCTTACCCACTTATCTAGACTCCCACGGGTAAGGGGCGCCGCGACTAAAGGACTTAAACTGATCATGTCTTGGACCTAGTCAACAACCATGGTGCTCCTATGCCTTGCACTTTGCGACCTTTACGTCTCTTGCATTTGTTGTCGATCCTCTCCTGCTAGCTTCGTTCTGGTGGGGAACAGAAGGATGGGAGATGGATACTCGTCGACGTCTGTTCTGGTCACAGTTCATCTTCATGTTCGCGTATACTAAAGTCGTCAAGTTGATCGGCCTATTCCGGAAACAACCAAGCGACATCATCTTCTTACCTGTCTCCATAATTTTTGGCTACTTTCATGGCCTCATCAAGCTTTACGCGCTCTTCACTCTTAATATGGTATGGTTGATGACGGCCTCTGCATCTTGTTCCGTTTGCTGACTTGACTTTTCAACATAGACTTCTTGGGGTAGCCGACCTGACGGTGATACCAACGACGCCCTTCGTATGTCACGGCGTCCGCGCAGGAGCGACAGCATCGCGACACCCCTGCCGCGCCCCGACGATCTGGATCGTCTAATCAATCATCGAGCGCGCAACCTCCCCGGCGCCCTGTCGGAAAAGGGGGCAGTCGGACAGCCGTCCATGGGCATGCCGACGATTGCCATGGTCGCTGGATATGGTCGATAAAGCGGCGCAGGGCTTTCTGCGCAGGCGCCAAGTTTCTTACGTTGCTTTCGCCCTGCTGGGAATGCATGTGGACGGGACGAGAACACGAATTTATGATTCTCACGACTGATGGCCTTGTCATCTTGATGCATAGTTTGATTCCCTCATCTCGGTATCGGAAAAGGAAAAACGGAACTTTTCCCGGGATTTAAAAATTACGATGGATCTGCTCTAGTCGCCAAACGGGCTTCACACATGATGCGATAACGATCTGGAAACCAAAGAAAAGGGGAAAAGATTACGAAAAAAATGTCGAAGGAGGGACGGCGATCTCTTCTTCTCGACGGTCACGGAAGGGCGCCGGCAAGGGAGGTAAAATCGATTCCTAATGATGGTATGGATTATAATGGGAGGCTATCTCGGAGTTCAAGCATGATTCGGGCAGTGATCCAATATCTTGGAAATGGCTGATATTAATCTTATTTTGGAACCAACACGTGATCAGGACACGTGATCGGAACACGTGATCGGGAGTATCTGTTCTATTTCGATTCAAGGGGAACTACGGGACCACCAAAGGCAGACAAATTGTCATGGGCAAAAAGGGGCGGAACACAAGGTCCAAACCAGCAGGGAGTCGGTCTTTGAACGAATTAAACAGCGCGGGTGGCATTTCTGTTGGTATTATCTTCTGCCTCTTCGTTTTCTAGACCTAGGTAGAGAGAAAAGCAGTAATAATTCAGAAAAACCGCCCCGGTCTTGGCCGGAGGGGAATTACATGACAGAGGATGACTTGTTGCCAATTCCATGGAGCGCAGGGGTCGTGTTACAAATGTGCCATACCAGATAGTAGGGACATCCAGATTTCATACATATCCAAGTACCATGGCAGTGCGGGCAGCGGCATATGCCGTTTATTGTTTTGGCCAGTGAAAATGAGATTCTCTTGCCTTGTTGGCCTAGAGAGTTACGAGTATCGTCCGGCAACCGGGTAGATGTAGCTTTGGCATACTGGTTGCACAGCATATGTTGTACGCCCCCAACCGTCCCCCTTTGTTCCAATGCCGGGCCACCCCCTTTTCATCCTTCCCCGTTTTTATTTACACGCACATTGGCCGGCCCCCACCCCCATGGGCAGTACATACTGAGACGGGAGACAAGACGAGGCGTTCCAGACAAATCTGTCGACCCGGTCGGACGGATTCTACTTTGAACAAGGTATAGCGGGAGGCGATGTGTTAGCTTTCTAATGTAAGGAATCAGGTTAGAATATTCCCCATGATTGATTGTCCCTTGCTTTCCTTATTATATAAATTTTTTTCTTTTTCTTTTATCCAAGCTAAATTCCGAAAATCAAATCGTTTGATGATATTTGCCATATAGGTCGCCGTCAGGTACTAATTTAACCTAGGTCGTTTACTAATCAGGCCATATCCCATTTTCCAATTCCAACAAGTTCCGTTTCCCGGAGCCGCAGAGACGCAGACGCGGACGCGGGACGGCGGAACGCGCCATGTCACCTAGTGACGCAATATATTTACTCACCATGCATACTGTATGTTGTTAGTCTAGACAGGGCCAAGGGGGCGATCCAACCCAATCCAAGTTATGGCAAGGCGGAGGGAAAACCGTTCCCGGTGCGTTTTGCTTGCTACGTTGCTTATACTTGAACGTTTCGTGTACGTGTAGAAAGGTATGGTCAATGTAAATGGCTATAACGTGCCTTAGATTAGTGATTCTGGGCAATTGGCTCGGAGGGGTCCCGCTTCGATATGTGGACTGACGTAGTGCATATATTATTGTTACTGTTGGTTTTTGCAAGTTGTTGTTGTTGATGACGATGATGATGTTTTGGTTAGGAATGCTCGATTTGGGTCGGAGGTTGGTGTGATTGTTTGTATTCGGCCTACTCGTAGTTTTAATTGTTTGAACCGGAGCGGGATCCAACGGTCCACGGTAGCCCTACGTCCACGGAGACCGAAGGATGATAATAGAAAAAGAGACACTGTATATGAATGGTATAGATACTCATATCCCGTTTAGATTTATCTCAATTTAATCAATTTAGGGCTGCTGCTCTTGTTCTTCCATGGACCTTTTTGCTATGAATTTGAAGAACCATGAAAATGTGTGCTTAGTCAAGACTAATACGGCATTCAATGCCAAGACTGTAGGTGTACCTACTCGTAACGTGGGTTATAACCAGCATAGACGGTGTTTACTTGATTCTTAAAATTTACGTGTACAGATACGTATTAATAGAGAGACATATAGGTATTGTACACTACATTACCATAGAGAGTAAGCCTAAAGATAGTATTTACCTGTACTCGACTTTTCCTTCCTTGTGCGACGCGTCCAATCCAACGCTTACCCCGATGCAAGATCACTTGCATGAGAGCAAGGCAAGCCCCCCAGTACCGATCCTGCAGCCCTTTTTTCTTTTTCTTCTTTCTCAATGCAGCCAACCTGACCAGCCAACTATCCATCCATAATCCATCCCTCAAAAAATTCCAATAATACCTAATCAAGCAACATGTTGGATGCATTACCTACCCTCCATTCCCATGCAAGTAAGCTGTACCTACCTACTTGCTCGTACCTCTATCTAACCGTGCCGTCCCCGTGCATGCTACCTGTATTCGGTACCCCGAGAAGTAGATTCTGGTAAAGTACCTAATTACATACTTGATTATTGTGTTACCTGTCACTTTTTCGAGTGCCATCCCGTCCGACGCCACAGCTCGTGTTGGGATATGTCGACCAAGACTGGGATTCTGATGGATCGTAAAAAATGTGTTCTGCAATGGTGAGCAAACAAAACGGTGATATGATTGAAAAAGACGTGTTTTTTTTTTCCAAGTCCCTGTTTTCTTGGCCTTTTATTCTAGCGCCTTAGGAAGTCCGAAGACACGCACATGCAGAGCGTTGATGGGAGAAAGAAGTAGGTAACTACAAATCCGGCATTTACGCTGAGTGCCTAAGGTAGGTAACGAACACTTTTATGGCCGCCGTTCTATGTCTACCAGGAGGTGACACCAGTGAGTCTAGGTGATCTGTCTGGGGCAGTACGATACCGGCTTTGCAGAACACAACATTGAACCGACGACGCCTGTCTGAATTACATGTAGGTATGTTATGTTGCAGCACATACACGAAAAACTGGCCCCACAAAGCAAGGAGAAGTGCAGGTCGACTGACAAGATCCATCTTTTAATGTAATCTACGTGTAGGGTAGATAGATGTGTGAGATCTACGCGTAAAGTCTAGAACTTCCTAGACAGGTAGCACTAGCCAAACCAACCCGCCATGCTTTTTTAGACTAGAAACCTTGATTAAGCGTACATTGGCAATGCAGGGCCAAAATGAAAAAACTGGAGGTTGGCTAGAAAACGAAAAGAATTTCCCGAGGACGAACCGAAAGCGCGCCAATTCTGTTTCCCAAGACGCTAAGGCCTATACCCCCTCGTTTATAACTCGTATATTATTACTCTCATTATGTCTTTTTGCATACCTATTTGCCTATCTACGTTCAAGTATCTCCGATCTGTGAGCAAAAAATGGGGTAAAGGGAGCTAGTTAGATGGGCCAGTTGTCTAAATATCGCCGAAGACACAGACGGGAAAAGGGAACTAACCTAGGTATTTCGGATAATGCTGCTAACCTAGGTAGATCTGTTTGTAATTGGGTTGTTATTTTACCTGCTTAACTTCCTGATAGACTAGATAGAACTGCAAGTATAGACGGAGACAGATCTACCTAGTATTCGTCATGTTCGCGAGATGTTCGGTCGATCGCGAAAGGGTGACATCGAAAAAAAAGTCGGAACCGGATTGGTCAATTCATCTCCTCCCCCGCCTCTCTCTCCAATTTGCTCCTCACTCGGCCCCGACCATAACCCACCCCAGTCTATATAACAACATTTATAAGAGGTTATTATCTAGGTAGTAATCGAACCCTGACGGACGCACTCACCCCCGGACATGTACGAGCGGCGCACAACATAGAGACTGCCTAGTCTAAGCACTAAAGACTGAAGGTGCTGACTGACTTTAGTCTAATGGAACTAATTACCTTATAACAGCATACAGTGCCCGCGGTTATACCTAATCAACTTGCAGCCGGTCGTTCGAGTTTCAACCTGTGGTGTGCGAGGTGAAAGGGAGGTTCCTCCAACTTCCAACCTCATGTACCTAGTCTAGGGACTGGTGGACCGAATCGATTACCTGTTCGTTCGGAGCCACGAAGGGTCGAGGAAGGAGCGGCCCTACTACATCATACATGTACCTAACACACATAACGCAGCACGTTTTAGAAACCGGCCGATCAACAGTCTACATGAACGTCCTAGGATCAGGATTGATTTAATAACATCCGGCCTACCTTGGTAAGGGTCGTTTGTCGTACCTACTCTTCTCCGGATACGTACCGGCCAAAGGTGGCACGATGACGCCGTGGTGAATCCCTCACCTACATCTACACGTACATGCTCGATCGAGTTTAAGCATAAGGTGGTGCGTTGAGCCGCATGCAGTTGGTATTACGTTGAGTAATATGCATAGGGTAGGTACCTACCTATAGAGACGTTAAAGCTACAACATACTATTGTTAGTTTGATTTATGATTTGCGAAATGGAACTTTTGCTAACATAAAACATCCGGGACATAAAATTAGTCATCACTTACATGTATATAATCTAACTTAACCTAGAGTAGAATCACTAATGTGCTCCCTTAATGCGAAATATAGCCTATTATCCAGAATACGTAAGAGATATGAGGTTATTCCGCATTGAAACTTGCATCCATACATGCATCATGGACCCTGTGGCACGCGAACGAGTCCCCCCCCCCCCCCCCCCTTTAAACTTGCCGCTTGACCGCATCCTGTCGGACCTGCGTCTAAGGGGGGCTACACGACTTGATTTTCATTACCAACAAGCAACGTGACTTGTGTAATGCTAATGCTCAGCGATCGAATGATTATCGTGCGGTATAAGTCGTTTCGCTATTCAACAATCAAGATTGATATATACCCTCCTCCCCGCCCTAGCTGAACAGTCTTCGGTGTTCGCTCTCATCGAACTAGGCTACCTAGGGCCAAGTAAGTAATCATGTACAACACCAAGAATGCATCTAATCGATGTACAAGATATATGTAAGTCGACAAATGCGGCGAAAGGTGGCGGGGTCCGAGTTAGGTTTGTATGAAATCATGGCGATAGTTTCGTCTCACGTTCACGTCTTGGAAACAGGCAACGCCAAACAAAAGTTCCAAGATCTCAATCCCCGGGCCCCGGCCAAGTTCATCTAGATAGGTAGACGAACAATTCGACGAACGACCTTGCATCCATGATCCATTCATCATGCAAGCCATGGCGATCTAATAGTCTAAAATCAACTACCGGGTTGACTACTTAAGTGAGTAGGTACTTTTTACCTACCTAACCTACTGCTGTTAAAAAGCCTCACAGTGTGGTCACAAAACAAAACCAGACGGTGGAGGGTCCTTTATAGGTACAAGTTGTGGATAGGGAATTAGATCAGATCCCGTCGATTGTAACGTTTTACTATATACTACTTGTATCTGCGTTAGCAGGTTAAAGTTAGCTGCAGGATTGTGGGAATGATGGGCCGTTGATAAGAAATTCAATTCGAAAAGATGGTTTTAAGAAAAATGTAAATGTAGACTAAAACATGATGTACATGTAGGTTTAGGTGCATGCACGTAGATGTCGCGCTTTTTGAGATGGAGCAGGATCGACTTGACGTGGCTGATCCTACTAAGCTAGGTTAGGCGTATACTATGACGCTCCGGCAAAGAGTACACGTACATACAAGTACACGTAGCACGTATATCAGTTATAAATGTTTAGTCGTGGACAGGGGACTGAATTCAGGTGTGTAGTTACTGTATATTACTCCTTGATTTTTTTTTTTTTTTGTCATCGTGGCTGGTATCACCAAAAACGTACATCGAAATGAGGTCGTACCAGGGCGGCCGGTGATGTATTACTACAGTATGCATAGGACGTCTTTATGATCGCTCCCTGGATATATGTCAGGTATTTAGGTATGTAGTTAATCTCATTTGTAACCTATCTAGGCATGTATAAGCAGAGTACCGGTAGGTATCTACTTGTAGTATTTCCAAGGCCGGCATTATCATAGAGCCTACCTACTTATTTAGTCTAGCTTTTTATCCGTCTTAAAGTTCAAATTCAAAAGGCAGGCATACGGATTATACGTCAGAGAAAGGAACTTTTACGCCGCTTAATAAAAGAGTATGGGTATTATTAATCATGTTCACTTACATGATAGATAGATAATCACTCGACAATAGAGATCGTGATGGATGACGATGCAACGAAACAATGCAGGAAAATGTTTAGGGTGTCCTCCTCTCGCTGCTAGTGCCTAGCGCTAATGTAATGCACGACATTTTCGAAAAGGAACTAACTAACAGCATTTCAACAAAATACCTACCTTACACGTACATATTTAGACGGTCCAATCGTCAAGGCTTCTATCTACGAGACTACGGCCACATCTTTTACCTAAAGCTGTTCTTTACATGTAGTCTAGGTAGTAGTAAACCTACTTTTGGGGTATGACAGAAAGCAACATTGGATTGCAACCGTCTTTCCCCCGTCTTCCCTTTTTGGGGCCATCTTCAAGATATGACATATCGGAGCTCATTTCTTCTTTGCTTTTTGCCCTCCCCTTCTCTTTTACGGTATTTGATCTTCAGGGGTTTCATGCCGTTACTTACATCATGTTGGATGTACGTGCGTTGTGAAGCTGTATGTGCGCGATTCATTCTCTGTATGTATATTTACTTTTCCCACTCTCGGGAAGTAGATTACTTGGTAGATTACTTGGTAGAAGCCGCGGGGCCGGGGGGTGTGGTCCGTGGAAAGCCCTGCCGATATTTAAATATCGATCTACTTTGTATATTTCTACTGCGCGAAGACACATACTACTTACCTTATATGTAGAATTTAAATACCTTACCCTTCATATTCACTTCTCTAATGTCTAACATGCCCATCTACATTCCGCAGGCCGCGTTGGAAGTTCCTACTTAAAGGTACCTACCTAGCATGAACTTTCCTCATAGAACCGCGGGCGCATGCGGCATCCCTATATGGCCCCGATTGGCCGTGCAGGCGAGTGAAGAAGGAACAGTATGCGACTTTTCATGAAATACCTGTACTTTCTCCCCCTAGATTAACGCAAACCAAGTAGCGACCTTTTTTCATGCATAAGTGTGTAGACAGATACGTCAGTGATTGTAGGTATGAGACTATAAACAGCATTCAATTGTCGCCTAGGTTGGTGGCGTCGCGTTTCTGAATACCAATGGCTGTATAAATCACTAGGTACGCCTATCTAATACCGTGAGGGTGTACATTACCTATTCCAAATCAAGAAACCAAGCAAGCGCTTGGCTCGATCTCTGTGCCTCTCGCTGATTTCTTAAACTCAACATCTCCATTAACCGTTGAATCTTTGGTTTGTTATACCAAGCCTCCTAGTTGGAATCTTAAAAACGGACCCCCCTATCAAGGACTCGAAGGCCAAGTTGCCGTAGGCAGGTAATACACGGGGACGATACCTACTTAGGCTACTATACATGTAGAGTACTACTCCCTTTACCATATGTATAGAGCAACAAGTTAGATGTGCTAATATAGAGCTGACGATATGCAACTACGAGTGTAAAACCACATCTAGGCCCCCCAAGCTCAACGACTACTGCGCCAACTATTATAGTGTAAGATGGTCGCGAACCGGCATATAGGCTAGGCAGTCAGACGCTTGAAGATGCCCCATGATGAAATCAAGTGAAGTGTATCTTGTGGAAAGCTCTATCCGAGTATGCGTCAGCTCCAAGATATCAAGATCTTGATCGTATAGTTTAAGGCTTCGGTGGGGACTTTGGTACTGAGCTTGATACACATGCCCTTCCCCCTGTTACTTACTGTAAGTAATGAATTGCCCAGGTTTGATAGTCTATCTACTATCTCACCTAGCGATTTACCAAGCTAATATAGATATACCTGAATAGGTATTACTCATATGGCTATTATCAGATTTGGAGATATGAAACTAATATATGACCAGTGTTGTAAATCCGACACACCCCTCCTCTTTTCCCCTCCCCCTCTATATTAGTTCAGATTAGTTCATCAACCCCCCCCCCTCCTAAGGCTCGGCATATACACGCACTTGCGTATAATATCCCGTTCCAAGATTTCCCACCAAGCCGCAATACCCCGGATCTACAGACGATCGGACTATTATTTTAATTAATCAAGGGTTTCATAGGCATCGACCTAATCATCAATAGATAGTCTTGTCTAGGTTAAGGGAGGAAGACGGATTTATTATCGTTAGGTTAGGTGTAGGTACTAGGTAGGTATTCCCCATACACACACCCCACCATAAGGTAATGTAGCAAGCGCCCTTTACCCCGCCAAATCCTCTCTAACCTAACCTCCACGTCTTGGGTCCTGTCTCAAACACGATATCTATGTCTACTGCTTCATCTATCTGGCCTTCCTATCTTTTATTTCCTGGCATACTCGTGTTTTGGCCAATGAGTTAAATGAGGGATGGAAAACTTACAGACAACAAAACCACTCGCAATTACTTCCGGTTCTCTATCTCTATCTCTCTCTCTCTCCTTCCCCCCCGTCGTGTCCTACGTCCGCGTCCGGGATTTTTATCCCCTAGGTACATTCTTTTATGTTAGTAGATCTCGTTAGACCCTGGATAATCTTTGGGGACCATGTCCTTTTTTTACAAGCTCTTTTTGACTAGGTAGGTAGACGTTTTAGACGTGTTACGCCTGGGTTTACTAGGTACTGTTTTCTCCATACGACGTCATTGGTACTATCTATGTACATACCTAACATAAGCAACAGCAAGAAAAATATATATATATATATATATATATATTTATCTTTTCCCGCTTACTTTAAAAGTGTATATACTTTACTTGCATGTGTCTCCAGATTTATCAGAACGTGAGAATGGCTTTTTTTTTTCTTTCTTGATTTCCCGTTCCCGGAAATGAAAACTGGCGTGTGTGGAACCGGTTTACGCGCATGCGCATGCGCATGCGCATGTCTGGCTGTCTGCAAGGCGCTCGTTTTGGGTTCATGGGGGGATTTTAATTTGATTGATTATGTTTTAGGTTAGTATGTATAGATGCTTCTCGGGATATGTAAATATGGGCTTTTGAGAGAGAGAGAGAGAGAGAGAAAGAGAGAGATAGGGACCGGTTTTAGTTATGAGACGATTTGTTTTCCTTCCTCTGTTGCATTAGGTAGTGTACTTTTAGAAAAAAACTGATAATAATAGAAATAAATGAAATATCTACCCAACGTTCGTGTAGTTTAATTATCGTGACAGGCTAGAAGGGGTGCGACATGAATGAAAATAGTCCAAGGCGATTTTGTACATACCTAACCTAACCTACCCTTGGTAAGCGATGATGATATAGGTGATATCTAATTATGAGATATACTACACTTACACTAAACTACTTCGTACATGGCATCTTTCCCGAATAGCTTTCGGGGATGGAAGATCGAAAGATGAGAATCGGGAAAGGGAAAAAGGAAAAGGGGATCAAAAAAGGAAACAAAAAAATCAGGAATACCACCTTGAAAAAATAAGCAAGAAAAGACGTTGTTAAAAAAATAAAAAAATAAAAACCACCCTTCCCTCATCAATTCCCGGGAACGGCCAGTTCTAGACGTTGCGTTTTGTGTTTTGTCTTACCAAAGCATTACATACCACCATGATACATTTATCAACTTGGAGGAAGAACAAGAAGATATTAGAGAGTAAGAGAGTGTGTGTGTGTTGCAGATGTTAATGGTGCAGTTACATCTTGTCAATTTAGCTGCATATGCAAATCCCTAGTCTCATGTAAAGGGTATCTAGGGAGGTATAACATCTTTTCCCATGCTTACATACTACTACCCTACCCTATCTACATGCATAATGAAGCGTTTTTTTTTAATTCAGCTAAGGCATGTAGGTAGGTACCTAAGTCAACATCAGACAGACAGACGGTGAATAGACGGATTACTACCTTATGTTATTTACCTACCTAGTCTAAGCGAGATGCAAGCAAAAATGCTTCAATGTCGTATTGCAGGTTGCCTTGCTTTGGAGGGGGAAGGGGGGGAAAGGAGACAGACGAACAGCTCCAGATATCTAGCCTAGGATAGGAGGAAGCTTGCGAGCAAGGGGTGGGTAGGTATTGGATGGGGGAAAAGCACGATGACAGTGCGCACCTAACCTTACAGGTCAAATAGATTAATCCTTTATATCATGCTTTTTAACCTTACATGATTAGACTGACGTGCAGGAGTACGAGCGGCTTGAATAGTAGCGGTACCTAGCAGTCTGCAGTCAGACCCAGGAATAAATGAGATACCTTATGTGAATATAGCTAGGTACATACCGTAAACCTAGTCTGATGTTGAGTGTTGCCCTGTAACCCTCCCCCGAGATATACTTAGGTAAGTCTGAAAAACTAAAGCTTTTGTCGGCGCGGGAGCACAACGTCGGCATACCGTGATGACGGCGGAAGACCCGGTACCAGCCAGCGCCCGGTCGGGTATATTACGGTCCGGACTAAAAAAGATAACTAGTGAGTTATCTGGTCTATCTAACCTGTGAGAGAGAGAGAGATATGAATAGGTATGAGCGAGCGGGGTCTTTGAGTTTCCTGGACACATTTCCCGGAGATCCACCGTCAAACCCCGGATTCCCCGATACGTCCTTGCCGTTCCCCACGGGCATGCATTTTCGTTGGGTTTTTAAGGGCTTGGTTTGATTAATGATGCGCTGCCAGGTCATAATATAACAGGTAGGTATCTGATATGTGGACTTCATGTAAGTAGGTAAGGTAGGTAGGTACCTTATGCCAACGGTCTTTTCTTTTCTTTTTCTTTTTGGTTTTCCGCGTTCCGATAATCAGCTATTCTAACCTACTCTACCTAATAGCGAGCCTACCCATGACCACCGTTGCCAAAAAGAAAAATATATACCGCACCCGCCCTCTCCAACCTCCCCCAGCGGCATCGTCTGATTTCAATAGATTGTTCATGTTTTCCTTTTCGACGCTATGTATGCAAGTAGAACTAACATACATACACATACTCTTTTTTTTTTCTTTCCCCGTTTTAATATCCCCGGTGCATGTCGCGCGACGGACATGCGTGTGTGTAGAAGGGGGAAAAAATAACTCCACCCGGCAAATGTAGTCGTTAACTAATTCGTTCTAGACTGGGGGCACATACAGTACATGCCCTACATGGGTTTTTGCAGCTTTGGATGTGTTCTGTTTCTCCACTATGGAGATAGGCATAACATCTGTTGTGGAACAGAAGAAACTTTGTTTTTTTTTCCATGTACAGACCCGGCTAGGCTCCGCTGGGTAGGGTAGGATAGGATGGTAAGGTTTGGCCCCCGGGGGGTAATGAGATAAGATGTTGCTTTTTTCTTCTTTGTTTCCCCCCAAAAAACCCCCCTCTTAATTACGAAATATGATACTTTCAGAAGGACGAGAGGGTGGAAGAAAAAAAACGTGGCTAGACGTCATGCGTGATGGCATCTAATTTTTTTTCTTTTTTTTTGAAATCCCCCGAGCGAGTAGCGTTGCTACGTCGTACAAAACTCCCTTGCCTTGTCTTGCCTTCGCCTTGCCTTGCCTCGCGTGTATAGGTAGGTAGGTATCCCCTACCATTTTTGTGGCTGTGATAGCAATTGGTTGACGTCTGTTTCTAAAGTTGGGGTCCCACGGCGCGGGGATCTTCTCCGGGAACAACACGGACTTTCTATCTACATATGTTGACAAATGCGAAGGGGGGCCCTGAAAATGACTGGTCTCGTGGGGTTTTTCTGGTTCCCCGGTTTATGGGGCAGGGGAAAGCCGGTGCATATGACATATGTATGTTGGTTCTGTGGTTTTGAGGAAACTGTCATGTCATACATCAAGATAGATATACGAGGTTGTTGATGTTGCGTTGCCATATACCGGGGTCCTGGGGGGCTCTTTTGCCGGTCACTCAGCCGCCACCCCTGTCCCTTTTTTTTTTTTTTTTGCTTTTCTGTTCTGGTACGGTAACCTGATCTGCGATATCGGAGGGATATGTGATAGTGGATGGGGGTAGTAAGCGAGTGAGTGAAGATGTGGTAGGCGTCATTGTGCGCGACATGTTAGTTTTGAAAAGGTCTCATGGAGAGATGGAAAGAGCGAGGGGTGAGAGCTTCAGTATAAGCTTACGATGGTTTGGTAGTATATTTATTTATTATGGTCAAATCATAGGTAGATCACAAGTTCTCATAAGGGATAGAATGAAATTATATCAAAAGGTGGCGAGTGAGGTGGAATTTGAAAAGCTCTTCTGATGATTTCCGTGTAATCAACGGTAGTTTTCATGTAATCAAAGATATATGTATGTAATATGCGCTTTTGACCGGTGCCCTGCAATCCCGAAATCAATTTTTTTTTTTTAAAAAGACACAAAATGTTTGTACTCTTAGTAAGAGGTAGGTACATCCAGTGAACCTTGTAATCATGATGACTCGCCAAATGCTTTCCGCCGATCGGCCTGTACTTTGTAAAAGTTCTGAGGCTCCAGTGCCATGTTCATATCTATCGCCGATGTTCGCCTGGAATACGCGTCGCGCAGGACAGAGCCGCGGATGGTAGGGATGATGCTCGCGCCGCTGAGGGAGAGGAGTGTGGTTGTGAAGAGGAGTATGTTTGAGATTTGCATTTTGAAAAAGATATATATGGATTCGGTTGGTGTCGAATGTATGGTGAAGAGTATTATTAGATGAGAGGCTCGCTCCTTTCTATACTGTAGTTTGTAAGGAATGAATTGGGAGTTTCGGTAACTCTGAATGAGTGGGTAAATCTAAGTAAGTGTCCGTCTAAGAAGCAGAGTGAAAGTGGAAGTAAGTAAGAGAACAAAGTAAGTGATGAAATCAACAGTAAAAAGAGAATCAGTTTGTATGAAAATAGACATGGGTGGACCGCGGGCTGGCGAGATGGGAACGGGACCTTATATCTCCCATTATGCTCTTTGAGGGTCAAATACGTAGGTACATATTCGGCTATGTTGGCCGCCTCCTTCTTCCCTTTCAAGGGTACTACTAATAAACCAGGAGCTTTGTTGAAACGTTGTGTTGCCTTCAAGTCTTGTTCATCCTTTGAGGTTTGAGGTTGGCTACGTCAGGGTATCTCACGGTTGAATGCTGTGTTACAAAGCCACAGTGTCGTCATGGGTCCTTTGACGGAAACAATGGCCTATGCAGAAATAAAAAGGTTTATATGCAGTTTCAACTAGGGGAGAGATATAAAGGTATATTGTAGATGTATCGGTGTTTGGGCGTCAAAAACTGGGACTGGCTTATGTATTCACTCATCTTGTACTTGCGCAATCAAGCCTATGCAGTCTGTCGGTCAGGCACCACGATCTTTTAAGAACATAAGAACATAAGCTGATACTGCTTGTGACTGAAGCCTTATGGGGAGGCAATAGTACCCAAAGCTATCACAGCTGACGGAAGTTCCGTGATAGGGTGGTATGAGGTGCGAGTTCGATGCCGCTGCCATATCATATCCATACGTCGGCTTTGGGTTATCGGGCTCTTTTTAGTACACGCTCTTCATACGATGTTGATAGAGCCGCATCCTGTCGGGTATCCTCCGTGCCAAAGCACTTCTATGCTACAGCGTCTTCTTCAAATCGCACCCACTCAGGCTTGAAAAGTCGGTGGCGCATCGGGCTAAACCGCTCGCGTTATAAAATGTCTTCCGAGGATTGTATAGACTATCTGTATCACTAGATATGGTATCAGCGACATGTTGAGACGAAGTGTGCGCGTTTCGGATCCATGGCAATGATAATAACCAGCCACGGAGTCTTCCCCAGCCCTAGCCTTACAGCTAGGTTAACTTACTCCGCCAGATAATGGATCCCGCTCACAACGTTGGGCTGCCTGGTGATGGCTGGTATATCAGTAAATGCGCTGTCGATCCCAGCAATGAAAGACGGGTTATTAAGCACACTGGCCGAGTCCACCACAGACAGCCTGGATGATATTCTCGATCCAATCATCGGCCCCACCGACAGCATACCGGTAGATGGTTTCCCCAGCCCAGTAATTGGTTCAACCGGCAGCAATTCAACAAGTGTACTCCCTTGTGACTTTAGCCAGAATTTCTGTGTCGTGAGTTGCATGGGAGAGTGCATATAAAAGTCTCAAGAGGTGAGCACTAGGGGTAGACCCCGTCCCGACTATAAGACACACTGGCTAACTCGTTGCTATCATCGTAACAGTGCTCGGACTGCATGTCTCCTTGCTGTAAGCTAACACACTCCGAATTCCCGCTGGGACTGGTTCTAATGTTGTCTGTGATTTTAGATGATGAGAATAGCTGCGATAAAGACGCGACAATGGAGAAAGAAGGACGAAGAAGAAGGGGGGGCGGAAAGGCAGCAAAAGACCTGAAGCGGACGTAGTTATCATATCCGACGAAGAGGAAGACGGCGACCCGAAGAAGCACTTGAGACCCGAGACTCACGGCTTCCTGGGTCCTGATCTATCTTGGCGGTAAAGCAAAGCCATCTGATGGATTTGTCGGTGAAGAGAAGAGAGGAAAGACGGGATAAGCGCATTGATAACTTGTAAGGCACGCTTGATACCTAGACTCTCCTTACTATATTTGTAGTATGAGAAAAATAGTTTGGAGACATAGGGTACATAGGTTATGATGATGATGATGATGATGATGATGATGATGAATGATTGCTTGTCCGGCACTTCAACATAACCTTGATGTTTGCAGTTTGAGATTCCTGTCTGTCTGCTCCTCGAGGACATATCGTCCGCCATGCAGGATTACCAGTAGCTACAGAAGAGTCAAACTACGATGAAAGCCTGGGTACAAGGACAAAATAATGCTAGCTCGTATACCTGCCCATCTATCCCATCTAACCTAGTGGGTGGTGGACGTCCAAGGCGCGGGTGTTTGATCATGGTCTGATGTACACGTACGTACCATCAACTTTACTGTTTACTCGTAGGCTATAACTCGCAAACACCAGCTCATTCTCCGCTGAAGATCTGGCATAAACAATAAATGCGAATGACTTGACAAAATTAGCCATGAATGAAGTCTATTGTAACAGCATTTTTATCTTGTAATAGGACAAGCAAGCTTTGGTCAATGCAATCAGACTGTCTCTTTCCACACATCACATTGACACTGGAAAAGGAGTCACAAACAGCCATTGTGTGGCTTCTCTCAATACTCGTACTCGTAACTGCCCCAGCCCCAGCCCCACTTCAATTTCCGCCGGTGCACCTGCCAACCAACCTGCCAACCAACCTGCCAACGCCGCGGGTATAAGTTCTCCGTCTCCCTTCAAACAATCTTGTTCCTCTTCTCTTCCTTTTTTCTTTCCTCATCCTAGTGCACGGGCTTTACGCGTCACAATGAGGAGCAATCCGAGTGCGTGTTTTTGCTAGTTGAAAACTATACTATGACCACTCCTACTTGGCTTTATTGCCGGGTAGGGAATTTTTGGAAAAACAAAGTACGAACGAACTTTCTGTGTTCTTTTCATTGCCATTTATCCCTATGTGGATGGTGGTGAAGAAGAGATTTGTCTGATATTAAGCAGGTGAGGGAGAGAGCCTTGGGGAAATTGACATGTGTGTCATGTATTTAATTGGTATTGTAATGATGACGGTGGCGAGAGTTGAGATGGGGTTCCAAGGTCTAGACACGTTGCATGCGTGTCCTTGGTATTTTTATTATTCCTACAAAGCAACCGGTAGGCAATGATATGATCGTTGCCATGTTCTCTTTGAATTTGTTCAAACGAAACGGCACCTACAGGTACCTTCCTTCTCCGTGTACTTGTATATGCCACGCATCCGGCTACCCGCGTATGTTTCTAGAAACTCTGGATATCCGGCTAGATGCCGAGATATTACCAAGATTTGGGTAAAACAAAAGAGAGGACAAAGAGTGTGGGGAGGTCGAGGTTGCTAATCACAAGTCGGACTACCTAATAATGTCACCCCTACGAATACGTATGTGTACTCGTAGGTGGTGTTGGAGGTGTTGCTATGTGTGCTCTCAGATAAAACTTCAAATTCCAGCTTCGAGGGGTTGAGACGAAATGCTCACGGTGAGAATACAAACTATTATTTATCTACTAGGTATCGATAGCGACTTCGACTTTCATCAATGTTGCAATGTACACGTTCAAACAGGTAGACAAGAAGTGTTTAGGCCAAAACGATAAAATCATTCCAAACGTGGAAAGGATCGTGGCTCCAAGATGTTGATGCGACGCGGCAACTATTCCGTATATGGCTTCTGGCGTGAAAACAATACTTGGCACCACTGCAGTTTTGAGATCTTCAGGGATGGTAGATTTGGATTTAGTGGATCGACCATGCAAGGGGAGAAGGGGATGAACAAGGTATTCCTGTAGGAAAATATTCAATTACCTACAGGTACGGTCGCAGTTACCAGTAGGTAGCAGCAATCTTATCATTGAAATATTTTGGTGTATTGTGTAAATTGCAAACTCACAAGAAGGGATGGTTTCACATATAATTGTTCTTTAGTAGCAATTAACAGAAAGCATGTTGCTTTTAGTCCATGTTGGCGACGGCGTGATGACTTGGGTAAATTTTTCTTTGGTTTAGCGTTACATCATTGTTGCCGTGCTATTACCCCCCGGCACTGCCCGGTCCCTCTCCCATGGAAGTTCCCAACTCCCGTCTTACCGCAGCATACCCGTGCAGGATCGCAGCAGCAGAGGTGGATTTCAGGATTCAGGCACATGCGTTATCCGGGAAGGGTTCGATACTATAGTACAAGATAAATAACAACGATGATGACACCAAGACCTATAAGAAATTCTGGGTTGAATACGAAACTTCCAAGTTTGAATCTCACCTGATTCTCAAGAACAAAGGCGCTGGGCAATGCGGCTGTGCAGGGTACACAATATTGGCTGGCCAATAGGATAGGGGCTTTGGCTAGCACGGCTTACTTGAGCAGATTTGATTGAACCCCTATTGACTTGGAAAGATGAGCGCAGTGTAGGTGAGCTAGTTGTGTATATCTATCCATGGTGTACTGATGAAGTACCTTGAGATTGAAATACCTGTACAATGGTCTTTTCGGTACTTGAAGAGTACTTTTGTCTCTTGCACTATCTGTTCCGGCGTAGGAATTTCATAGACCAACTGATCCCCATCTTGAACTTTGTGTACATTTTTAGCCAGTATAGACTACTGTGTAGGTAGTGTTTGACCTATCCAAGCCATCACTTGACCTAGATTAGACGCCTTTCTCTCGTCTTGTGCAGCCGTCACTCGTTCAATTAGGTCGTCCACTGGTTTCCATTCCCACCTGAGTCGCTCATTCATTGTCTGGGGCAACTTGGCGCCGAACTTGGAATACTGCCGCCATTCCGATCTCTCTCTCCTAATATTTGTTAGTTCCTAGGTTAGCCTACTGTTTTTCCTTTGGCATTGTCCAAGGCTTATACATTCGTTTGCTGCTGACCGTTGACATCGCCCCAGGTCCGAACAAGTACCACATAATAGGAACCAACTACGACATCGCGCTCTTCCCCCACTGCTCTTGCAGCGTTACCTACATTTATCGTGTATTTACTGATAGGCTCGAGTAAAGACGAATAATTCAGACAAGATATCGGTTCGGTTCGAGTCGGCTCACTTTGCCGCTTTCGATGATACCATCAACGTAAAAACATATTTCTATCGTTTCCGCTTGATCGACCGAATTCTGGCAATCGAGTTTATCGGTCGCCCCTTTGCGACGTATAATCAACGTCACCTCGCCGAAAGAGGAACCTATTCGTTATAATGGTGAGGTTACCAACCACACTGTTGGCCACTTGCGGCCTCCTTTTCCAGGGAGTCCTTGGTGCGCTCGAAGTAAATCTAGATGACCAAGGTTCGTATTCGGCACCTTCCGGCGATACGCACCACCGAACCATATTCCATCCTGTCATGCATTGCGCGACGGGCCGTATCGCTTCGTGGAAGTGGACTGCTAACGGGTATAAACCTATCAGAATCGATCAAGAAAGCTGCTGCGCTTGTTGCCGAAGACCTCCTCACCTTCTACCACGGCGATGAACCTGGCTGGGTTCCAGGTATCCTGCCCGGACCTCCTCCCGATGGCGATTACTACTGGTGGCAGGGCGGTGCCATGTGGGGTGCATTATTAGATTACCGACATACCATGGGCAACAAGAAATACGACGATATAATATCCGAAGCACTTCTGTTCCAGGTTGGACCCGATCGCGACTTTATGCCCCCCAACTGGACTGCCTCGATGGGTAACGACGACCAGGCCTTCTGGGCTTTTGCCAGTCTTCTGGCCGCCGAGACGGGATTTACGGACCCTCCCCCGGATCAACCGCAATGGCTTGCTCTGGCTCAGGCCGTTTTCAACGAACAAACCCACATGGACCGACGAGTGTCGGGCGGTGATTGCGATTGGGGTCTGCGATGGCAGGTTTACAGTACAAACAATGGCTTCGACTATATCAATAGTATGTGTTTTCCCGTTCGTCGTGCTCATTTTGCCAAAAAGGATGCGGTCTGACCTTTGTGCTTTGCAGCTGTCGCAAATGCTTGCTACTTCAACATGGGCGCCCGACTTGCCCGCTACACAGAAAACACGACATATGGTGACCTTGCCGAGAAAACCTGGGATCTCATGTGGAGACTGGGCTACATTACGCACGACTTCGACGTCTACGACGGTGCCCATTTGCCAGACTGCAAGGAGATTAACGTAGCCAAGTTTTCTTACAATGCTGCCATGATCTTGCAGGGAACTGCGTACATGTATAATGCGGTACGTCCCTTATTTTCTTTTCCGGGCCGACGCGTTATACTGGCTTCTGCCTGTCATGTCCACTATCTTTATCCACCTTGGCGCGACTGGCTGACTCTGTACTGACGTAATTCGGGCGAAATAGACTGGTGGTAATTCGACATGGAAAGAGCGATTAGACGGCATGACCCAGGGCATCAAACGTGTCTTCTTTCCCAAAGGCATCGCATTCGAACCTGCTTGCGAACCGGCTGTCTGCAACTCTGACATGGAATCTTACCGAGGTTACCTGCACCGGTGGATGGCCAATGCAGTCCAACTTGCGCCATATCTTTACGATGAGATCATGCCGACGCTCAGGACGTCGGCAGAGGCCGCTGTAAAGCAATGTACTGGCGGTGACAATGGCCGCATGTGTGGTTTCCATTGGACGAGCGGGCAATACGATGGACTACAGGGCGCCAGTTTACAGATGAATGTGCTCGGTGCACTGACGGCTCTGATAATGCCGTCCACACCAGCTCCGCTAACCAATGGAACGGGTGGTACGTCACAGGGTGATGTCAACGCTGGTCAGGCCAAGACAGAATTGCCAACGTTTGCCCCTATCACTACTGGTGATAAGGCTGGCGCCAGTATTATTACGATACTCGTCGTAACCGGTGCTCTATCGGCCTTTGCATGGATGAGCATAGACTGAGAAAACGGGTTGAAAAGAGACATTCTCGAGCAATATACTCGCTTTTCCCCCGAATGGCAGATAACAGGCCGGTCCGATGTTCCACCTAAAGATTTCGAGGTGGAAGTGAAATAGGGACAAAGAACATGTTACATTCCTTTTTCTGCGGCTGGCCATAAGCAGAATTAAGGAAAGGAGTGGCATGAGGCATCTGTGAAGTCAGGTTGCCCCCTCTACATCATAATCTTACCTTCTTAGCCGGATGGAGAAATTCTAGACGGCTGGATACGGACGAAGAAGGATTTATCACGGCGCACATGTAGGGGGGAGTTAGTGAAGATTCCGGTATCCATTTCGTTTGCTATCAACGGATTACATGTAAAATAATAAGCGTAAAGTTATTACTTGCATTGTGTTATAAAACAGATTTTTTTATATCATGTTTTCAGGATATTTTCGGTCGTACTTTATATTAACCTAAATTTACAAGCCCGCAAAGTCTATGATGACCAACTGACCTGGCAAACAGCAACAGCATACTACATGTATGTATCCTCGATTGATGTTTTGGGTGGTAATCTTATTCCTGATTTTATAAGTTGTTTGTCCTTCCCATGTTCCGGAACATACTACTATGCTCATTACTGATACTCAGAGTCGCAGTTCATCTCGGAGCTTCTCATTACCGACTCTGAATAGATTTCTTCGGGTAAGCTCCTATTACACTTCTCATAGGGGGTCTGTCAGTAAAAGACGGTATGGTAGATAGTACCTATTTGATTTGGTATGCATCATGAAGGACGGGAAGAGAGCATAATATCTACCCTCGAAGGAAGCCTCGTAATGAGATACTCCCCCTATTTACTTCTCCATACTATCGAGGAGGCAAAAGGGGAGGGGTGTTTGACTCACTCTATCTTGTAACTTAAGTAACTAACATACTACAATCATATTGAACAGCTATGTCTGCTGTTTGGGTACCTATTGCAATCTAATAGTTGGACGTTTACAGCAAGCTTTGGTCTCTGTGATGTATGTGCTTTTTCGAAGGGAAGTTTGGTCGTTTGTCTAGAGAGAGAGAGAGAGAGAGAGAGAAAATCGCATTGCAATGATTAAAACAGAGGTCTTTGTTACATAAACAATTTCCAATCCCCTTCAACATCGCCCTGTACATAAATACCCCCTTCACCACCGTGTCCCCTTTATCCTATAAAGGTGAAGAGATGTCCATCTACCGCATCATACTCAAGTATCTTAGCGTTTTCAACAAGATGTGTAAATTGGGTGGTATGGTACAAGCACAGAAGCAGGAAGGATATCTTAATATGAAGTCTGTTAATTTGCAGATATGAAATTATGATTTATGAAATAAAAGGGAAAAGTTATTATGTCTGATTTGTATGACATGTCTACGAGTAGTTTATATGCTGTCTACTTCCAGAGTTCAACAAAATGATATATTTGATATTTATTAATCCTGCTCATACCTTATGGGAACGGAAGTGGAACAGATATTCCCAAGGTTAGATTCTTACTTACCTAGTCAAGGTATGTAGGTAAGTTCACCGCTTCCTCGTCGTCACTCACTCACTCACTTACTTTTTGCTGCATAGGGATCATTATTTGTTTCTCTGGCTGGTTACTTAGACAACAACGAAAGCCTAGGTACAGTACCTACCGAAAACTAAAGCCTCGAGCGACCGCGACCATTTTGTACATGCATCATACACAGGTACTTTAAATGTGGGAAAATTGATGGATACGGATGGGCTACTGATGTTTCTCTTTCCAGCTTCCTGTCTAAGGAAGGAAAACATGGACAGCGCTGTAGGTAACCTACCTACGCATAGGTAGTGGGTGTGGTATCAATAAAGGGCACTTGCTTACAAAACATAAACGTATAAGAGTCGGGCCTTGTAAGAGCCACCTTAATAACAAGTCCAACTGTTTTCCTCTTTTCTTTTGTCACAGTATTTTAATCCATTTACTGTTCTCCTACCTTACCTACTGGGGCATAACGAGTGATTGGTATAAAGTAGACTTGTTTAGGAAAGTAGGTAGGTAAATAAATAAATAAACAAAGACATCTCTACACGTATAAATGCTCAGCAAAGTATTTTTATTACCGATGCTTCTGCCATTCAATGCGCTCGCTGTATTTACTCTTTATGCACAGTTATAGGTAACATCTAGAAATATCAATATAAGTACGCGTAAATAATATGATTGGGCGATATCCCCTTTACCTTTTGCAACGTACCTACCTATGTAGTCGCGATTACACATGTTCAATCAATTGAAATAACAAAGAACAATAGACGGTTAGAAAGTAATAGCTAGTTTTCTGTATGTACCCGAGAAAATAATCCACTTGTCTCAGCCCTGTTGTTTCATCAGCTAATATCGGGAAATGTTTGGTGTCCCCCTTTATGCGAAAAATGAAAATGGTACCGTAATCATGACGCCACTTAGACCCGACAAATTGATTATGTACATGTATGTATGTATGTACCCGAGGACCAAGAATCAAGGCATCGCCTACGCGTATGTAAGGCATCTTGCACAGCATTGATTTCAAAATTAGACGCTCGGTTTATATATATATATTTTCAGCCTATCAAAACCTATGCCGTCTGAAGGCAAAGGTGGTTGGAAAGAAGGCCACACCGGCCCGGTCATTTTCCTCAACCCGACGACAGGGAGGATCCCGGCCTCCGTAATCCGGAAGGAAGACGCTAAGATACCGGCTGATGATGCCGTACATTTTCTGTACCGCTCGCGCGATAACAGGAAAGGTCGGCATGCCGTTGTGGTCTTGCCGCAGGGCGCCGGGAAGCAGGGAATCAGGCACCCGGCTGCGAGTAATACCTTAAAGGAAAGCCTGCGCGGGATATTAAAGATGTCGATCAGGTATCCTGTATGGGATGTTAGTTATAATACTGCTGTATTCTTTACGCTTGGTAATAAAATCATTCCCCCCCCCCCCAACCCCCAAACCCATTTCACTCTTGCTTGATGGTTTGTAGTTTGGTCACATCACAGTAAGAGAAGTGATTGAGTGAAACAGCGTTAACAGGGTGAAACATAGGCTCCGTGGTTTGGGTCATCAATGCATTCTTCGTCTGGCTCCCAAGTCAATATCCGTCGACCGAGTTCCCTGGCGAAGTTGACAACGGCGGCGGTATCTCGGCCTTGGTTGGAACCACCTTGTTCGAGATTGGCTCTGTATTTCTCATGCTCGAGGCTATCAACACGAACAGGACGGACTGCTTCGGTTGGGCGCTGGACGAGTTTGTCGAGAGCCACGGGCCACTCCTACGCGCGGATCCGGAGTCGTGCCGACACCATCATGCGGACCGACACGGACTGTATATGAAGGAGAAGTCCAGCGAGGGCAGTCAGGAAAAGAACTGGAAGTGGTGGCCCTCGTGGTCTGAACTAAAGAGTCATTATCTCCGGGAGATTGGGTTTTTGGCCTCTCTGTCCCAGTTCATCGGCGCCACCATCTTTTGGATATGCGGCTTTGCCAGCATACCTTTTGTTTACAGCAACCTCTCAGAGCCGGTAGAGAACGGAGTATATTGGGTGCCCCAGGTACGTGAAGCTGAGAGCCTGAGCCTAGCCTAGCCTAACCTAGAGTCCAAACATGACACACTGGACAATACCAAGTACTGATTATTATTGCCAAGGTGGTTGGAGGCGTCGGCTTCATCATCTCCAGCTGGCTGTTTATGCTGGAGACGCAGAAGACATGGTACAGGCCTGCCCCGAAGGTGTTGGGTTGGCACGTTGGGTTCTGGAACCTCGTGGGTTCGTTTGGTTTCACGGTATGCGGTGCTTTGGGCTTCGCTAGTGAAAACAAGGCGGCCTCTTATGGTTCTGGCTTGTCCACATTCATAGGGTCTCTTGCTTTCTTGGTAAGATTCCTTATGCTTCCCTGTTCCTCGCCCACCTCTCCCCTTTCCCCCGCGTACGCCTGGGGCTCGGGTACTAATACGTTTTCTAGATTGGTAGTCTTGTCCAGTGGTATGAGAGTTTGAGCAAATACCCGATTTCCTTAGCGCATTAGTGCATATTAGGTTACAATATATGAATTACACGTATTGTCAAATCTGGTTGTCCGTGCACCAATCTATTTATCAATGACATGCGTAACCTAGGGAGTCACGTCTTGAGACGAGCGCTAATTTGGCTCTATATGGCATGGCCATCCCTCTGACGCGCGGTTAAAGTTGAGGGCTCCCTTGGTTGGAGCGTATTGAGAGGGAAAGCAATTATAAGAATAAGGGTCTCGACCCTCGAGTAGCTACCTACGTATATGCGTGTCAGTAGAGCGCTAGTTAAAAGCCTTTCCCCGTGACGACCTGGGACGGTCCCAGTTAGCCTTTAGGTAATACGTCATTATGGCTCCGAATCCGCGACCGTTTGATCTGATCGAATCGTAGCCTTACATGATTCGTAGTCTGGCCGAGATCATGTTCAAGAGGTATTACGGACCAGAATGGCATACAGTATGGAAAAGGCGCCTCTACCCGTACAAACTGCCTAATTTTCGGACCGGTCATTGTGAAACAAACAGCCGCTAACCTGGGTTTAGTCCGAAGCCGTGGACCGTGGTATGGTTTGACGTTTGACAGAGCAGTTTCCAGGTGCCAGTTCCCAGTCACAACAAGGCTGGGAGTACTCGTAGGTATACGATTCGGGAAACCCCCTGGACCCTGCCCGAGGTGTCTGCCGCACGGCATTTTACTGCCAATCCGTCCCGTCACACCCTAACCCGCGGTGCAACCGGTTCCTGGTCTAAGGGGTATTTGTCCGTAACCCGGGGGCTGCCGGACCTCTCAAAAGTACATCCGTTGCTGAAGCACGACATTAGCCATGTGCTATCGTTACCATGACACGGTAATCCTGAATGGTACGATCGATGGAAAATAGTGTGATCGAAAGCGCGCAATGCCGATGAACAGAGGACATCGCACATGTGATGCGCATTTACTGTGCAAAATGCAGAGCTACGGGGGCTAGTACCTTGTAACCTCTCATAAATGCCGACCACCGAGAAGAACTGGGCACATCGAAGGAAGGCATTACCGGTCTATTCTTGAACACCATTGCTCATGGCTGATCATGAACTGACGAGCGCGTTTCTCAGCTCTCCAAGTTCCCGACACTTGTATCCTTGCAGCCACCGATTGTTCTCGCCATATGGTGATTTGGACCTATCTGGTGGAAACAAACCGGCGATACCTACGAGTAGGCGACGAGATACTTACCGTGGTTCTCTGGGACACCAGAGATATGACACGGATTATGTGCATGTACCTACGCTGTACGGGTAGGGATTTCTTAGCCTACCGAGTTCGCTAGATGGGCGCCGTGCAGACCTTGCAAGCTGCGACTTGAGGTCGACGAAATAAAGAGTTGGCTGGTAGGGTATTCTGTACCTGCATGAAGGCCCGGTTGAGTTGCTTTCATTCTGTAGGTTCAAACTTTATTCCACTTGCCGCCCGCTCGAAATCCGTATAGAGTTAGTTACGTTTCACGCATAAAGGAATATAAATCCAAATTAGAGCAAAGTTAGTAAATCATGCAGGTTATATGGGCAGCGTCATCCAATTTTAGCTTAGCAGACATCCCCACCTACGTATAAATGGGATGAGTGTAGCTACCTACTCATGCATGTCTTTGCTTGAAACAACGTATCCTTGCGGGCCTCCCGATCTCTCTAATTTCCCACAGCAAGTCCTGTGTGGAATACTCATTTCCTGGACGGATTGAAATTTCAAGACACCACTTAAAAGCCCAAGTCGTATTCATATGCTACCTGCTCGTATTTCACTGCAACGGACAACTGTCTTCAGCTTTGTTATTTACACATTGAGGTATTGGAAGTTACGGGTTGTGGATAGAGATGATATCCCATAGCAAATAATGTACGTGTAGAATCCCCAATCCTAATCTGCCTTCCGTACAGCCTACCGGTAGGGTGGATAAGTTGTCTACGTGTATTCACCTATCGTCTTGGAATAAAGCAGTCGACAGCAATAACAATAAAATACAAGTCGGCGCCTAATATTGAGTAGGATTACTTAATCTTTGATATGCCGATTTGCTGACCCTTGGGAGGCAGCTAGGTTCAAGTGTCCAAGTACTATTTCTTCTCTTCAGAAATTTGGAGTCCTTTTGTTTGTTGTTGGCCCTACAAATGCTCCCCCAATGTTTTGTGTCCTACTCCTTTCAGGGATAAATAACAATACCATACATTTACACGCCCAACAACTTGCAACGCATAACAAAGCGCCTCTTTATCTACTATCTAGGAATGTAAATATTGTTTAGGCAGTAGGCATGTTATATATATCTAGTTACCTGGAGTAGGTACTCGTAGATGAGTTAGGTCAGGTACCTATCTGGCTTTGTATACACACGTACATGCGGACCTGTAGGGCCTGTCTCGGCACTAGCGCAGTTTCTTCTTGACATTGGCACATTAGCTAAACTTGGTCTTAACTCGAACTAGCATTTGCTAGACTATTTTAGGTAGGCAAAGTCAAGAATCCCATATCACAGGCCGGGATGGGAAACCATAGAGGGCTAGTGTTCATGATAGTATGTGAATCCATATTACAGTACCAGGCTTGTTTCTTAAGGCCGTCCCCTAGACTCTCAACACGTACATATAAATACATAAGTACTTACATTGTACATAACTAGATGAGGATGTGCGGTAGGCGTTTTCATGTTAAGGCAGATATTTAGCCTACATAGGGCTGCTAGGGACCTAGGCAGCATCTGATTAGTAGCTCCGGCATAATCTACTTTGTACATACCTTGTATCAGGCACCGTTGTATTTTGTACACCACTAGGGGCTGCACCCCAAAAACGCCAACCAAGCACCCCGTCCAGTTTGGTCCATTTCCCTCAGGCTTTACGCTGTGCAGCAAAAGAGCAGCAGCCAGAAGTGTTATCTCTCTTCACTCCTTCCATTCATCTCAACCTCCAGCACGTATCGTGCGATTTCTGCTCAGGTCAGAAATACGTTGGCCTGGGAAAGAGAAATCCATCTAACTTGATTACCGTGCATCTCTTGCAGTTGTTAGTGTTGTTTGTTTCTGCTGTCGCGGGAGCTTCTGTCTTCCTTTGTTCTTTTTACATTGCAAGTAGGGTCTGCATGCATTGTGTTGCTCCCCTATTACGGAACCAACAAGCGTAAGGAATCTGCAAATACCTACACCACCATCCAACGCGCTTACCACGAATACGGATCGTTCAAAGTCAAACCGACCCATTGGACAAGCGAAACCCTGACTTCCCCGACGCGACCGACAAGAGGCAAAACCGTCGTAACTGCAACCTAGTCTATTCGACATAGGACAGTTGAACATCTCGAGAAGACCGCTTTTTACTACTTGGGCAGAAACTATTTGGGCTACGCCCAATATCCTCTTTCTGCACTCGCTGCCAGACTGTGCCTTCCCCAACTTGCCGAGGCACCAAGCACAAAGAAAAAAAAATACCTTGTGGTGAACCCAAGGTCAGGAACCAGCCATTTGAAACAGGTTACGGAGACTCAGACCGGCCGAGAAAACGCGACGCGGAAAACAAAAATAAATAATAGTAATAGTAAAACGACTGCGGCATTACAACTACTACTGCCACTAGACCGATTTCAAATTGGCAATATAACTTGAACAGTCTATTGCTCGACCGACCGATTGACCGACCGCCTCCGTCAATTGACCAACACCTGTTGCACTTCGCGTTTTCGCCTGGAGTGGTCACCCGCATTTTGGACATTGCCCTGTGCCTTTCCAAAGGGGACCGGCCGAACAAAAAAAGGTGACGGCAATTGCAACGCCTTGCGGTACCGTAGTAGCACAACTACGCGACGAATACTATCGGCTTATTGGAGGGCAAAAAAGTCGGATCGCCCTGTAATCATTGGCATTTGAGCCAGCACACGTTCGGCTTGATAGGTAGGCTATTCTCTCACTGGCCCCCAATCCAACTTGTCCACTGCCTGGTCTGTGAGTGACCGAGTACGCAACATCAGCCAGCTGTTGATAGCCGATCCTATCTTCTGATTACCTTTCGAAGTCGTCCGCGACGACGTCCGTTATCAAAGCGTTGCCTGTATTACTGTATTGCCTAACATCCTAAATAGACGCTCCTCGTCCTGTTCGTCGGCTTAGAACTCCCATCTGCATATCGTGTCTTTCTACGCCCAACGCGTAGAAGATGTCGTCTGCAGCCTTGCAGTCGCCGCACCAGCCATCGCATCCTACGTTGAGCCCCCATTCGCAATCGGCTTCTTCACCGAGCCGTCAATACGCTCAAGGCCAATCTCCGAGCCGGGAAGGTCGCTATGCAAACAAAGATCAACCATCGACCTCACCAGCTCCTTCGTCGAGACGACCCTCAAGGCGACCGAGCGGAAACAGTGCCAACGCTCCAAGCCCTGTTCCAACTTACCCAGCGCAGGCACAATCATCCCCGATGTCCTCGCGCACTGCGTTGGCGTCACCAGCGCCGGTGACGAATTCGTCCACCGATTATGAGAAACATACCTCAAACCGACACCGGCAGGAAGTCCCTATGGCACCACCTCGGTCTTCCTCGACACAGCAGGGTGCTGCAGGCCAGGGGGCAACAAACTCTCGGCGATCTGCCCGTGCTGAAGAGCGTGTTGTAGATTCTCCCAGGCGGGCGCCTGGAGAAAATGGCCGAGCGGCTGCTAATGGCTACGATGAAACGCACGAAGAAACGGCGTCGCGCACAAAAAGAGCTGTATCCCAATACGTGCCGCAGCATTCTACGCACGTGTCGGATAGCTCGAGGGAACATCGCCAGACCGTGGCAGCAAACATGCCTGTTCGACCTCGTGAACAGCAGACAACATCAGATTCACCAAGGCAGCCATCTCGTGAGGCCAGTGAAGTGCTTAACCGTGTCATAGTTTCGCAACCTGAGGTCGATATCCAACGAGAACGGGAACGTCAAGCAGAGGCTCAGACGAAACCCACATCAAGACACCAGGACGATCCCGCCATGCCTCCAGTTGTCCAGATGCATGAAGCTCAAGAGGACGGAAGACGAGGTGGCCGCAGCCGTCATGATCATTCGAAGAGGGAGAAGTCATCCCGCTTTGGCGACTACTATCTTGGGAATACCATCGGCGAAGGTGAGTTTGGCAAGGTCAAGCTCGGCTGGAAGCAGGATGGGGGTGTCCAGGTAAGAAGAAAACGAGGCTTTCTGGATTTTGAGATCCGAATATGACTAACACTACGTCAGGTGGCAATCAAGCTCATTCGCCGCGATAGCGTGGGTAATAACCCGTCACGGTTAGCCAAGATATACCGGGAGGTTTCTATCTTGCGAGGACTAGCACACCCCAACATTGTCAGACTACACGAAATGTCGGAGACGGAACGCCATATCGGTATCGTCCTCGAGTACGCGTCTGGCGGCGAGCTGTTCGACTACATCTTGAACCACAGATATCTGAAGGACCAGGCGGCGAGGAGGTTATTTGCACAGCTGATCTCGGGCGTCGGCTATTTGCATAAGAAGGGTATCGTCCATCGAGACCTCAAGCTGGAGAACCTGCTTCTTGACCGTAACCGCAACATTATCATCACGGATTTCGGCTTTGCCAATACATTCGATCCTCACGACGAACTATCAGAAGAGGAGGAGCTGAACCTGTCAGATCGTGACTTTGTGAAGAGGAGTGGCCTAGACAAGACTAAGTCAAACGGCATGCGAAGAGGTGATCTGATGCAGACGAGCTGCGGAAGTCCATGCTATGCCGCCCCAGAGTTGGTTGTTAGCGATTCGCTATACACCGGCCGCAAAGTCGATGTATGGAGTTGCGGTGTTATCCTGGTATGTCAAACCTTTCGATCTTGCGGCGAATATGAACGTGGAGGACTTACCTTGAACATCTAGTACGCGATGCTTGCCGGATACCTGCCCTTCGATGACGACCCCGACAACCCAGACGGTGACAATATCAACTTACTATACAAGTACATCGTGAATACCCCGCTCACCTTTCCCGAGTACGTGACTCCACACGCCCGAGATCTTCTCCGGCGCATCCTAGTACCGAGCCCTCGCAAGCGAGCGGATTTATTTGAAGTTGCTAGGCATAGTTGGCTCAGCGAATATGCACACGTAGTTGAACTTATTACCAGTACCACGACAACTTCCAGCGAGATTCAGAACACCACTGTCCCCGCGGAAGAAGTTGAGGCTGCCGGCCTGGCAAGAAGTGCCTCGGTCCGGGAACAGACTAAGACGAAGGCCACCACTCCCATAGCCGTGGGCGACTTGGCTAGGAAGCAAGGAAAAGTGGACGCGGAGGAGACAACCAATGGCAAGCAGCAGAGGGAGAATAAACGAAGAACCGTGCAAGTCGAATATGTCGCGCCTACTACTCAGACACAAAGGGGAGCAGACCAGCCTGATTCCCACTCACATTCGTCGCCCCGTGGTGAAAAGACGAGAGCTAGATCATCCAGCCGAGGGCCACCCGAGGCCCGTGCTTCACCACACAGCAAACCATTGCCGAAAGATCCTCCGGTTACAAGAGAAACATACACGGCGCCACAAAGAGATGCGAGAAAGCCACCCATTACTTCACACCGGGGGGCTGCAGCCGCTACGAGAGGCGGCCATGCACGACCCGGTTCGGACCACGCATACGTGGCGAGCACTGCTGGTGCACCTGTCTCGCGGCCTGCTACCGGCGGATCGATGCATTCGTCTGCTTCTAGACCGATAGTCCCATCATCTCGAGCGTCGTACGGCCAACCACTACCCCCTACCGTTGCCGGTACTAACGCGCAAGGAAGCATCCAACAACCAAAGGGCTCGAGGAATTACGTCATCTCGAATCCTATTCCACAAGAAACGCCCGACGTAGGGTATGGACGGCCGAATGTCAACATGCCTCCTAAATTTGCCGAAGTGTCTGGGTTCAACAACAACCCTCAACGACCCCGGCCCTCTGGAGAGGGCAAAGGCCACAGGAGGTCGAATACTATGGGCGAAATCGGAGGCAAGATCTTTGGCCGCACCGGATCGATATTTGGCGCCCGGAAGAAACGGGCAGACCAGGGCGAGAAGCCATCCAAAAAGTATCCGCCTATCAGTATGTCCAACACTCAACCGGGCGAGTCGAGGGCGTCGATCGATTCGCGTACTTCTCGCAGGTCATTCTCGTTTGGCATTGGAAGGAAACGAAGTGGTAGTATCGCTGGTTCGCAAGCGTCAAATGAGAGGCCATCCAATTCTAGACGTTTCTCCATCATGAAAGCTATGGGACTGAGCAAGGATTCTACAACACCGCCTCCCGACTCGTCGCAGCCCGATTTGCCCATCCAAGATCCGCCAAGAGGCGATAATCATGACCGATACGCCAATGCGCCACAGGACCGTGGAGATGGGGGACAATATGGCGATGGAACGTACGAAACCCAGGAACAGCCTTACCTGGCGCCGGCACCCCAGATCGCCTACGGCCAGAGGCCTTCCCAATCTCATCGTCGCTATCCTTCAGCCTCGCAACCGTCGGCGATCCCCTCCTACTTGCAGCAAGGTGCGGTCTTGAACTCGGCATCGGAGTCGTCGGTCGATCACCCAACCCGGAGGCCACCTAATTCAGCGCCATACCAGTCGGGTTACGACTCTGACCAATACGATAACCGCCACACAGGCAACCAACAGCCCCCACGCGTGCTGCAGAAGAATAAGAGATTTGTGGATGCGTACGACGAGGAAGAGTATGGTAGGCCCCGAGATCACGCTGGGAGCAGCGGCGCGGCGAAAAGAGTTATGGACTTCTTCAGGCGTCGAGGTAAAGCGCGAGGTGGGGAAGGAGAGGAGGCTTAGACCAGAAGAAACGACTGGCACCTCCCTGTGGAGATTATGAATCAGCAAACCAAGCCAGCCCTCACCGGGTTGTATTGGGCACGGAGCTAAAGACTGAGGGCGTGTTTGATATGTCACGTGTTTCAGGCCCTTTCGTCTCTTTTTGGTCATCGTTTAGTCTCCTGTCTGTCGACTCTGCGATCCTTACAAAAAAGCCCAACGCACCACCGAGCGGCAGTATGCTGGGAATGACTAGGGGCAAATTGTCTTGCATCCAGTGGTAAACATTGGGGCCAAGGATGATAGGATACCGAGCGCGTGAAGTGTTCAGAGTTGTATTTCTCGATTTCGGCACAAGGCATCCGGTGGGGAGTTTGCATGACGGTTTAGACCATGATGAATGGTCTTTACTTTTTACTCTTTTTTATCTATTTCATTTTCCTTTTTTGCTCTCTCTCCTAGTTTCCCATCTTATAGCATCTCCAAGCCATTCCAGCCAATCTGTCCCCTCCTGATTTTGAAAGTCTTTTTTTACGAAGCTGTGACGAGTCTTGACGGATTCAAAAGCAAGCGGAGAGTAGTTCAGACATGCATGTACGGAAATCACGGCCGGATGATTCTGCTCGTATATTTTCTCGTTTCTCGGGGGAAAAACCATATACGAACTGGGTCCGTGATAGGTGGAAGGAGCGTCAGCTAGCCATTGTCGTGTTAATAGATGGCAGGTGGGAATGACGAGGAACACTGTATGCAAGGCCGGCGGATAGTTTTAATATAGCGATAGACAGCGACCAACTATACCTATGTTGTATGCACCTGCACCCACTTGACCGAATTTTGTTGTGTGGATATGCTTACCAAATGGTGCATCACAATCGCTCCTTCCCCTTCCCTTGGTCTTAACACATCCCTTTTCAAATGAGCCCTGCTCTGCGCTTTTCTGTTTTGCCAGATGGAGCTTAACAGATCCATGTCGTCTCGTGATCCATTGCCGATGACATCCCATCATAAAATCCGTGGAGAAACGTCACGAACCGACATCCCACGCTTTTTATCCCTTTCCTCCCTTTACTTTGGCCTCCCACTCCACGTTCCTCCTTTTCATGATTCTTGTTTACATACCAGACAAGGATTGTCCCACGGCCTATAGATCCCTCTCCTTCCGATAACTATCAGCAATCAAGAAAGCAAGCTCGAGCGCCTGTCTCTCATTCAGTCTCGGATCGCAGAAACTCGTATAATTCGTAGAAAGATCATCCTCGTCCAGACCCTCGCTACCACCCAGACATTCCGTCACGGGGTCGCCCGTGAGTTCCAGATGGACGCCGCCGAGATAGGATCCTTCCTCGCGATGGACGGCCAAGGTCTCGCGCAGCTCGGCAAAGACATCGTCGAAGCGACGGGTTTTTATCCCCGACCCCGTCGACCGCGTGTTGCCGTGCATCGGGTCGCATTGCCAGATGACGGCGTCGCGGAACTCGGTGGCGCGCACGGCGCGGATGTGCGCGGGTAAAAGTTCCCGCACGCGCGAGGCTCCGTACCGCGTTATCAGCGTTACTTTTCCGGGTTCGGCCGAGGGGTTCAGGGCTCGCAGGAGAGCGATTAGATCGGCGGTTTCTGTTGTAGGGCCGACTTTTACGCCGATGGGGTTGGCGATTCCCCGGAAGAATTCTACGTGGGCGTGGTCTAGTTGGCGGGTGCGGTCGCCGATCCAGAGGAAGTGCGCCGATGTGTCGTAGTACTGCTGCTTCTGCTCCTGCTTCTGCTCCTGCTCCTTTCCGCTGGCGGGGGAGGTAAGGCGCGTTAGGCTCTCCTCGTATTCGAGGAGTAGTCCCTCGTGGCTGGTGAAGAGGTCGATGGTGTCGAGCTTGGAACTCTGGTCTGCACCGATGGTGTGCATGAAGCGGATCATGTCCTGCAGGAAGCGTACCGCGGCCGTGTACTTGGCTTTTAGCTCCGGGTCTTTGACGTGGCCCAGACTCCAGTTTAGGGGTCGGTGCAGATCGGCTATGCCGGCTGAGATGGCGGCGCGCGCGTAGTTGAGTGTTGCGGCTGAGTGGTTGTATGCCCTGCGGGTTTTGTTAGTTATTTAACTTTTGCTGTTTATCTTTGCGGTAAGGATAAGGGTTGGGAAGTCTCAAGGAGATCACACTCGGAGGGAAAGGGCAACTGTAGAATCTTACTTGACAAGTCTCTGCGGGTCCAATTCTCTATCCTCGAGATGATAGCCGTTCAAGATATCGCCTCGGAAAGAAGGCACCTCCTTGCCATCGACAATCTCGGTCGGGCTAGAGCGCGGCTTGGCGTACTGTCCGGCCATACGGCCGATGCGGACGACGCGCTTGTCGGCACCCCAGATGAGTACCAGACTCATCTGCAAAAGGAGCTTGATCTTGGACTCGATGGCGTCCTGGCGACAGTAGTCGAACAGCTCGGCGCAATCACCGCCCTGCAAGAGGAAGGCCTCGCCACGAGCCACGTCTCGTAGGTTCTGCTTCAACTTCTCGATCTCGTACGGGTGCACGATGGGGGGTAGCCGGCTGAGCTCCCCCGTCGCCTTGCGCAATGCCGCCGGGTCTGGATACTCGGGACATTGCTTGATGGGCTTGGACCGCCATGATGACGGTGTCCAGGGTTCTGGTTCTGACTGGGATTTTGTAGTAGACATATTCTTTTTTGGGGGTTCCCTCTTCCAATCCAATCGTCCCGTACGAGTGAGCTACAGTACGAGTATGTACACGTATGTGTATAAGTGGCTCAATCGAAAATGACGTGGGGTGAGAAATGTACGAGTATAATTACTCGTTACAATTTTCCCAGACCCGGAGAAAAGAGATCCCAAGGTTAGGTCAAAAAGATGAGACCCAACTTTTTGTTCTTTTATCTTCTTTTATTGAAGACAAATTCTTTGCCCTTCAGAACTATACAGAAATGTTTATACTTGTATGTTGAGGGATGACTCAACACTGAAAGAAAGAATTGAAGCCACCACTTCCAATTGCCGTTTTTGGACAGCTTGCGGAAGTTAACGCTACGGGTCCCGCAAAAGAATGTATGTACAGTACGCGACACAGTGTGTCCTTATGTCAAGTTCTTGAATCTGCTTAAATGTTAGGGCTGTTTTTTTCCCGTAAGTATTTCTAGCTAAGTATTTCTATACAGAACTCGGATCGCCGGTGTACAGTCTACTAGGTATTCTGTCTACGAATATGAAGGTTACGCTCGTTACCTACCGTTGTCAACCTATCTAATTCTACGAGTAGCGTATGGTAAAATATCTACCTGCGATCTACCTATTTCGTTGACGGTGTGTATACTGTACAGCAATGCTCTTTTGATTTTAGTATGGTAAACCCTATTTCAGAGGTGACCTACCTGGGAGAAGCAATCTGGTATTACGAGTAGGTAGCAGTTGTAGTGGGTACTTTCTGACGATCTACCAGCGACTTCCCTGTAAATGCTTTAGGGATAATAGAGGAATTGATTGGTTGCAGGATATCCCCTGACTCCAGCCGAAATCCTCTGGTCTATATTCTCGACCTGGAACAAGATGAGAGACCAATGCGCTCCTGTCCAAGCCCCGTCTGACATGCATTTCTCACCCATTCTTTGTTTTGGCAGTACGAGATAAATGGTCTAGTTTGTATCTAGTCTAGGTGTACTTATTATTAGCAAGTTGGGGCGCTCCTGTTCTCTTTTGGTCTTGTTCTTCCAGGGCTATACGTTTGTACAAGTTCACCTGGCTAGGCACCTGCTTTCTTTCGCTGCACTTGTTTACTGTTTTGTTTCCTTCTCTTTTCACGCTCTTCTTAATACGAATAATCAAAGCCCCCTTTACATATCCATTTGTAAACCACAGAACTATAATTGTACCACGAGTCAGCCACTTGCATAGCCGCCCGCAGTTGACCCGTCCGGACGACAGCATACCTCGCTAGTGGTCAACATGAGTGTAAGTGTTTCACATTCCCCTACCCTGTTTCAGTGAGCTTCATAAAGTAGATAGGGTAGCAACGAACGAGCCCCTTAAGCTCCAGGAAGCTTTGACGTGTTCGTTGCTCCTCTCGCGCTTTCATCCACGGAAAACTGTCTTTTATTCTCTGAAATACGTCAACGACTAACGCGATGGCTCAACAGTACGGGTACATACTACCTCTATCTTCGCTTGAAACTGGACTCGCCATTAACCAAGAGCTTTGGTAGATACGGTGGACAGCAAAACCCCTTCGACGACCGCAACGATGCGGAACGTGGCTACGGAGGGGGCCGGCCAAACTATGGCAACCAGGCCTACGATGAATACGGAGGTGAGTTAAACTGAATGAACTGTGTACCGACTGCACGGGGTTTGTTATGTTGGTATCGACTAACATTTGTCAAAGCAAACAACGTCGAGATGGCTCCCTTGGCTCACAATGTCGACCCCTTTTCCGACTCGAACCCGAATGCGGCCCTCGACGAAATATCCGACATCAACCGTGGCATCGATAACATCCAGAGCAACCTGAGAGAACTGAGGATATACCAGCAGCGGTCACTCGACGATGCGGATAGCTCGGCAACCAGCAGCACCAGTCGAGACCTGGATAGACTAAACTCGGACACGATGGCCAACTACAGGAGACTCACCCAGCGGGTTCGTGAGCTGAAGAGCAATCCTTACAACCAGCAAAAATTCGGCCAACAAGTGCGCCGCGTGGACACTCGTCTCAAGGATGCGATCCGGGAATACCAGCAGGTCGAATCCAGCTTCCGCAAGAAGACGGAAGAACAGATGGCCCGCCAATACAGGATCGTGCGACCCGACGCCACAGAAGAGGAAGTAAGGGCCGCCGTCGACGGCCAGACGGGCGGGCAGATATTCCAACAAGCTTTGGAGCACAGCAGCCGTGTGGGCCAGGCGCAATCCGTGCGGAACGCCGTCCGAGACCGACATGCCCAGCTGCAACAGATTGAAAAACAGATGATGGAACTCGCCCAGCTATTCCAGGATATGGATACCCTAGTTGTGCAACAGGAGGAAGCGATCATAAACATCGAGCATAAGGGCGAAGAGGTTGTGGACAACCTCGACCGAGGCAACATTGAAATGAACACCGCCGTTAACACGGCACGTTCAACACGGAAGAAGAAGTGGATCTGCTTCGGTATCTGCGGTATGTTGCACCTTTCCAATACTTTATTTTGTCCAACCATCGACTAACATGACATACTAGTTGCTATCCTTGTAATCATTGCAGTCATCATAGCCATCTACTTTGCTACCAAGTAGGAGCCGAGTCGCAACCGGTGAGGCTTGTGGGTAATCTCCTAGCCTCACTCTTTGTAAGGGAAAAGTGACTGCTTTCGAGCACATACTGGCATAACTACTAAGTGCCCAGGCCGATGTAGTCTGACAAAAGGGATACTGCTTCCGGCCCCTTTAAGAGGCGGGAATGTACGGCTTCCCCGGGCTACGTTATACTGGCTCAGTCGAAGACCCTCCGATTTTTATCGGAAACTATCACGGGGAGTCTTCCGTAATCACCTCCTTTTTCTCTATTCGCATGTTACACCAAGAAACTGGTTTGAGGTGAACCATTTACTTCTTTGGCGTATAGGGGGCTTGGGCTTGATATCAGACCCTAGCGTGAACTATCGACGTCTCTGGGTAAAAACGACTTTGGAGGAAAGTTGGTTGGAAGACCTGTTCACGTACTAGGCGTCGATATTGAATGGCGCCTCGTTTTATATATGGGGCCCCTTTTATTTTCTGCTGGGAGAAAAGGAGTTTGAAGGCATTTCTCCGGGGCGTTTTTGGTGTATTGAATATATATATTTACGCTTTCTCGAATTTCTTTTCCTATCAAATTTCATGTGCGCCGTGATGACTCGGTACTGATAAGGTATTGTATACATACGCTGTCGTTTCCCAGAAGATAGTTTGAGGTGACAGCGTTCGCTGCTTGACTCCTTATGAACACATGCGAGAACCATCATCTGTGTGATTGGGGTCTCTGTATTTCAAACAGAAATGACCTGTATTCCCAGAACGCCGAAAATTTGGTAAAAAGACAACCCCAACAAACAAATACCAAAAATGATACGGTGTGTGTGCAACCTGAAGAGGCTGTAGACCCGCCCCAGGGGTACGCACGGCACTGTAGGCCTAACGGCGTACAAAAGTTGGCCTGACGCTCCTGGCCGGTACGATATGTGCGACAAGCAACCAAAAAAATAGAAAGGGAAAGACCCATATCAATCAAGAGAGTCGAGATTAGTAGCGCCTCCTGTCATCGTTTGCTCATCCGTAAGCGTATGCGTTTGTGTTGTTTGGGCCGCTTCCACACCATCCGGATTCCCATTCCTATCCCCATCCCCTCCTTCGCCTCCGCCTACAGCTATCCTCTTCCGTCTCGCCTCACTAGCATCGACGACTTTCCTCAACGTCGTCAAGCGTTTCTCAAACTCTTCCAGAATCCCAGAATAATCATCTCCCCCAGCAACAACAACAGCAGCAGCAGCAGTAGTAGCACTACCACCATCCTCTGACAGAGAACTCGTCGTCGTCTTCTCGATCCCATCGATCCTCAACATAAGTCTCCCGCCCCCTCCTCGATCATTCCCGTTCCCATCCCCTCCACCTTCTTCTTCTCCTTCTTCTTTAGGGGAAGGCGAGATTCGACTCAACTGCGCGTCGAGAACGGCCCAAGAGGGAGATAAACTGGTTGACCATGCTACCGTGTAATTATTCCCCCCCTCCTTGTCGTCGTCTGGTGCTGCTAGTTCGATCATCATAGCCCTATTGTTATTATTACCACCACCACCACTACTCCCATCATCTTGATCTTCTTCGCACTCGGCCAATGCCTGTGTTAGGATATCAGGGTCGTCGTCGCTGAAGATGTACCGTACGTGTGGATGATGGCTTGTGCGGCATGTCGTGTTATTGACGAGGGTGAAGATGGGCGCGAACAACGATTGTTCAGGGTCCGGCTGCTGCTGCTGCTGCTGTTCTTCTTGGGGGGGGTCCGGTACCGTTGTTGCTGGGTGGTCCGTCATCTTTGGTTTTGTTGGGCGGTGGCGGTGGCGGTTATGGGATGGGCAATCATCGTGTGCGAGAAAGCCTCCCCTTGGGATTTTGAAAAGGCCAGAGGAGAGAAGTTCTAGCTCGTAGACTAATGAACGAATGAATGAAACGAAGGTGATGGATGGAATACTTAATGCATCCGGAGCTGCAGCAGCTCTCTCTCTCTCCTGCAGGGTTTAGGTAGCGTCACGACATAGGTATTCGTATACAGCTATTGATAGGCACATACATGTGAGTACCGGGTACTTTGCCTTACAGCTCTTCTCTACCAGGTGGATATGTACTGTACATTTATAGTACGATTGGTGCGCTCTTGCCTGCCAGCAGATATCCACCCAACGGGATGTGGGTCTTGCTATGCTGTGACAGTGTCCCGGGCTTGGTAAATGTCACGAAATCACACGGTGCGTGATAGGTATATTTAAAAAACGGTAGGCGCTACCCTATAATAAACATATCAAGCTCGAGTGCAAGGTCATACATTAGTACCTACATATTCTTCCAACATAAGATATAATTTAACTTGAAGTCTATTAGAGGTATAACGGCTCTAGAGCTTGAAAAAAAGACATGTCCTGCCTGCCTGGCGGGCTTGATTAGGTAGATTATTTTCTTTGATCGGTTTGTGAGGAACAGACCAGATAAACAACTCAATCCTGGGGTCGTTGTAGGAGTTAGAAAACTCTCCACCTCAAACAAGGAAAAGAGAACAGAACAGAGGTATGAAACCCTCGTAATACACATCCAGATGACCCGGCGCATGATAGCTTCCAAAGGCTAAAGATATGCCCACGGGTAACCTTGGAGTGTAGCCTCGAGGATGTTTGAGAGAGCAAGAGTAGTAGCTCATGAGGTGATGTGGTCAAAACGAACCTCCTAGGAACGTATTGGGATTACGCAACCCCGGCTTCTGTCTGCATATGGGACTCTGGCTGCGGCTGTTGTTGGCGGCCACCAACGTCGGTCCACTCGAATTCTGGCAGTAGTCTGTCAACATATGTGCTTGCATTCAAAGTGGTCTAGGGGGACGGGCTTACTCTGTCTGCACATGGGACATTGTCCCTTGGCCGAGTCCTGCTTTATCCATTCCATGATGCAGTGCTTCAAGAAACCATAAAGGTAAGCCCCTTAACCATGTATCTGTGGGTGTATATACTTATCTGCCGCTAGACAGGAGTGCAACGGTTTTTATTAAGCTCTTACATACCATGTGAAAGTTATGCCCACACTTCCCAGATACTGGAAGCAAAATATAAAAGTTAGATTATTCTTCTAGATAACCTCTCAGGAGTGAATAGGGACACATACAGAGACTGCAATCGTCACCCGGATATTTACAGGTAGGACATGTCCCGTCGAAATGTACCTGGCAAATACCGCAGACATCGTCCTCGGGAAGATCCCATCGCCAAGTCGCAACGGCGTTCCAGTTTCTGATTTTCACCTTCATTCTGAATGCGATGTGAGTCAGGCGATTCCAACATTGGTTATAAGTGACCGTTGTAGCATTTCTGCAAAAATACGTGTTGTGTTTGAAGGTGGTGGTGTTTTCGTCTTGTTTTGCCTTGTTGTATTGTATCATTACGAGTGTACTTCCAAAGCAACAACCCTGCATGTGGGGGAGAGGTAGGTTACAGGTACATGTACATAGTACCTACCTTAGGTTCCCAGTCGATAGCGAAGAGGTCTACTCTTGATAGGTTGCTGGATGTCGTACAGATACAAGTACTTGGGGAAATTTGGGGTCATGTATACGATGTGTGTACGCATATGTACCTAGCAGATAGTACTGCCAGAGCTTTATCTACGTGTATCTACTACGGTGTAGGTCCCTTTACAAGTGTATCTTGTACTGTACCTTCCTAGGTATTGCTGCATCTGCAGCTACTGATGCTGTGGGCTGCTATACCGAATGGCAAGGACCAATGCACGATACGGTCAAGGCTTCCCAAGCATTCTTTTACTCATTTACGTGAGCTTCGTCGATGCGTCAGGAGCAACACGAGAACATCAGGTACTTACCTAGGTTCGCTGTCTCATATTTGTTATCAACAACAACGTCTTCACTTGCTAAATATCACACTAAGCATCAGCTCATGGCAACTACAGCTGATATTAGATAGCTCCCCGCATCCTCTAATCTTGGAGGGCGACTTTCTCTTTCCTCCGCCATCCCCTCTCAATCCCCTCTCATAAACTCTCTAGTACTTCGTCCTCCCCATTCAGATGCAGCCTTTGCTGTAGATGTATCCCGTTCATACAGCACAAAGGATATCGCTTCATTCCTTTGTGTGTAGGTGCGAGACAGGAGCTTCACCCGCCACAAACGCTCTGTGGCTAGCAATCAGACACCGCAGTCGTCTAGCTTGCGAATATAGGAATTACCGAGTCCTGTTACTGGAGCCTTCCACGCGTCGACCAACCACATAATACCTACTAGAATCCGACCCGGAGCTCCAGCGCCTGTGCCAACATCGGCACGCGATATTGCGACACCGAGCAGTTTGGCTAGTTTTCGTTTGTCAGCTATCAGACTGCACTCCACCCATCCATCGTCCAATCCCGCCATGGCTGCCTTCACCATCCTCCGCTCCACGAGAGCCACTCTTGGCTCCCTCCCACCCCGACAACTCTTCCGAATGTCTCAGACCACTGCCACAACCAAGATGGAAGTCCGCCGCCATCTCTCGTCGTATCTCGTCACCCCGAAAGAGCTTGCTGAGGCTCTCAAGACGAGTCCGCCGTCTCCTATCAGCACCCATCCCCGCGTCATCCCTCTCTGTGCTGCGTGGTTTATGCCCAACGACTCGCGTACCGGAATCAATGCCTTCGTCGAGAAGCGCATCCCCAAGGCCCGCTTCTTTGACCTCGACAAAGTCAAGGACAAGCACTCGCCCTACCCACACATGCTTCCCAGCCCAAAGCAATTCGCCCAGGCCATGAGTGAATTGGGCATACGAAAAGAGGACACAGTAGTCGTATACGATTCTCACGATGTAGGCATATTCAGTGCCCCGCGCGTCGGCTGGACCCTCCGTGTCTTCGGCCACCCAAAAGTACATATCTTGAACAACTTCAAGCTGTGGGTCGAAGAGGGCTACCCAACCGAGTCGGGTAATCTTTATAGCGTCGAGTGTAATCCGTATCCTATCCCCGAGCTTGACGAAACCAAGGTGGCCAGCTACGAGGAGGTGCGTGAAGTGGCCCAGGATTCGAATAAAGAGGGCACCGAAGGGGTGCAGATCCTAGACGCTAGGCCAAACGCCAGGTTCACGGGCGAAGCCCCTGAGCCTAGAGAAGGGTTGTCGTCTGGCCATATGCCCAGTTCTATCAGCATTCCCTTCGGTGAGCTATTAGACCCGACCACCAAAACCTTCCTGCCCAAAGACCAGCTGAGGAAGGTGTTTGAGCAAAAGGGTGTGGACCCTTCGAAACCGATTATCTCGAGCTGCGGCACTGGCGTCACTGCGGTCATCATTGACGCAGCCTTGGAGGAGGCGGGCTTCGGTTTGCCAGAGAGCCGTAAAGTCTATGACGGTAGCTGGACGTGAGTTACTTGATTCCGGAGATGCCCAACCCACAAATCGTGGCAATCTGCTAATTCGCGTATCGGAAACAGTGAATGGGCTCAGCGAGTTGAGCCTTCTGATAATCTCATCATCAAAGATGTGGCTACTGAGACATGATAACTCTATCAAAGGATGATTTCTGTCGCATGCCCAAGGCAGGGGACTCGAGCGAAGGCCTGCGCCATTACAAAAACTGGAAATGGATGGATGGAACAAACAAATCACAATCTTTGAGATACTCGTGGCATTTGTTGTTCTCGTTTGGGAACCTGTACGGTTTGCTGCTCTTCATGCATTGCTTCCTTGTTTTATTTTTGTTAATATAACCTACTCTGGAAATGGCGGTTACCAGGTAGGCATGACAGTGAACGAAGCAAGCCAAACGAAAATAGAAGCGGGAAAAAACATTTGGTGGTAAGCTTTGTACAACGCAATTCCTTTCTAGTATTATCAGGAACCTCGACTTCAGAAAACCAAAAGGTAGAGAGGGCGGATGATATTAGTGGGTAGATGGAAATGTTCGGGCTCATGCTTTGCATTCACGGTCATGGCTGGTATGTTATGTACTGTACATTGTACTTGCAAAAGTCGGCGTGTTTAGTTTAACCCTATCTAGAGCCTGTCAGAAGCGGACTAAACTTATATACCTTGAAAATGGCTTCTCTTGTTCTGTCCTCCTCGTGTTCTAGAAAGAATCAATGTAGGCTGAACCAGAATACGTTACGATGCATATGTAGCCCAAGCAAAGGCGGTCATTTCGTCTCCTCATCTAAAGCGCGGGCGTGTGCGTTTCTTAGCATTTGCATTTGTCTCTAACCGTCTATTCGATGAAATGGGAGGGGAGGAAAAGTTGGAAGTGGGCTTTATATCAAAAGAAGCAACTGAACTGCCCTAACCTTGGCATTTAACGGTTACACGCAACTCTAACACATGTGTACCTATGAGTAGATAAATACCAGTCCAAAGAACGTCTGACCCCTTCTCCTGTCTTGTTATCCTTCTTTTCATGTTTTATTCCTTCCCCTTTTCTTAAATGGTTTCGTCCCAAGCTCAGTTTACTCCTTTCTGTTCCCCGTACCACCCCTTCTTGCCTGTACTGCTTGCTTGGCTAGACCTGCATGGACAGCAATATGTATATTCCCCTCCATTTTACCACACATATACGGGGCGGATACGCTGCCATCGTGGACCTGTAGACTCATAGAGACTAGTAGCCGTGGTTTCCGTTGCCTCTCCGCCGCCAGACGATGGGATATCATTCTCTTCGAGGTCAGCGGCGCTGCTGCTGTTCGGTGCGTTGTCTAACATGGTGGGGGATCCCTTTTCTCCACTGGGCTCTCGCCAGGCTAGCATGGAAACCCTGGCCGTCATAGACGGCAGCGGCGCGCCATACGGAACTATAGCAGTAGAGTATTCACTCGAGGTTTGCGGTCCGGTAGATGCCATACTTGGCCCTGTCCCTGGTACCTCGGCAGGATTCGAGTTCGAGTTAGGATTTGAGCTTGTCAGTTGCTCCGGGACGCCAGTTGGAGAACTAGCACTGTTCGACACAGGCAAACTTCCTGTGATAGTCGGGGCACTACTCCCACCTGAACTTCCCGAGGGGTTCAGTGAAGTACCAACAGTCTGATCACTCCCCGATGTCCCGGTTCGGGTAATCGCTGAACTACTGGTTGCAGCGGTCCGGCTAGGAGTCTGCTGACCTGGTGCTACACCACTGGCCCCGTTCGGTGTCGGCATTGAAGTCGAAGTAAGAGACGGTGAGACTGCTGTAGAGGTCCCGCCCGGTCCAGAGGATGGTGCAGTAGTTCCGTTGCTTCCGCCGTTCGAAATGGGACTTGTCGAGAGGCTCTGATCACTTGCGCTACTGCCGGGGACGTTGCTAGACGGCACGCTGCCCGGCGGCGAGTTACTTGCAGTCAGCGGTGGGCTGGACTGACCAGGGATAGGCGTGGGGGGTTGACTAGGCGCCTCGCCGGGGCTAGTACCAACGCTGCTATTAATGGTGCAATTTGGATCCTGGGACCCAGGTGTGCATATGCTGTTGGTAGGGGGGGCATCTCCTGGGTTCGTTGGGCTCGTAGAAGCAACGTTGCTGGTAAAGGGCGTACAACTCGGGTTTTGAGATCCCGGTGTGCATATACCGCCAGGAGGTGAGGTACTTCCCGGGGTAACTGGGTTAGTAGGACCAGTGCTACCATTGATGCTAGTACAGTTCGGATCTGAGGATCCAGGTGTGCACACACCGCTGAGAGGAGGTGATGTACTTCCCGGGGTGACTGGGGTAGTGGGAGAAGTGCTACCATTGATGCCAGTACAGTTGGGATCTGAGGATCCAGGTGTGCACACACCGCTGGCAGGAGGTGCGCTACCCGGGGTCGTTGGGTTCGCAGTATTCGAGGGTGTGGTGGGAACTGTGCTTGTCGCGCTGCTGGGCTGGTTATTGCTAGGCGCAACACTCCCTGCACTATTTGGTGAAGGCGAGCTGCACGAAGGGTCGGTGGAACCGGCTACGCAAGTGCTCGGTACGGAGCCTGTTGTAGATGTCGGCGGTTGCCCTTGACCCGGAGCTACACCACCCCCGCTTCTCGGCGAGGTGCATGCGGCATCGTTCGAGCCTTGTGTGCAGGAAAGAGAGCCAACTGGCGCCGTGGTGGTAACTTGACTCTGACCGGGGGTTAAACCCCCACTAGGGTTTGCCGTGACACATGACGAATCCGTTGACCCACTCGTACAGGTGGCCGGAGGACTGTTCGATGTCGATGTAGGTGGTTGACGTTGCCCCGGTGCAACGCCTCCCCCATTGATCGGAGATGTGGAGGATGGATTGGTGAGTCCACTGCTATTCTCGTTTGGCGGCGCCGAGCTAGGTGGATTTCCACCAGGCGAAACGCTTGTCACCTGCGTCTGTCCCGGTACAGTATTCGGAGTACTACCGCTGTTCGGAGGCTCTGTACTGACGGCTGTGCTACCCTGGCTCTGGCCTGAAGTTATCGGCCCGGGGCCCAAATCGGAACTAGGGCCAGATCCGCTACTCGGCGGCTGAGTTTCACCGGTTTGAGGGACTATGGTTGTACCTGGAGGGATTGAACTAAGTTCCGAGCGTACGGTACTGGGGTTCTCGCCCACAGGGCTCGTGCTTGAACCCCGACCAGGCGCAACGCCGCCCGCGCCATTGGGGGCCGGGCTTGTAGTCGCTACACTACCTGAGCTACTTTCATTTGGCTGGTTCGAGGACGCTGCTGGTGTGCTGCCACCGGGGCTGGTAAGCAACGTGCTGGTGGCTGAGACTGTCAAAGTGGTTTCCGAGGGCTGGTCAACACTGGGTTCAACGGTAGGTTGTGAGGTGATCGGTGTACCTTGACCCGGTGCTACGCCACCGTTTCCACTCGGAGTTGTAGAGCCACTGGGTGTGCCTGGATTGGTACTAGGCGTCGCCGGTAGCCCAGGACTTGGAGCGGTATCCGAAGATACACCGCCGCTGGGAACACTGAGAGGAGGGTTTCCTGGCGTGTCAGAACTAATTGGAGCCGTTGAAGCTGCCGGCAGGGTCGATGTAGGGCCACTGCTATACGTAGCCGGTAGAGTGCCGTGGCCCGGGGCAACAGTACCGCCTCCGTGGAAGGGTGTCGATGGCCATGCTGATGACTGGGATGGGGGAAGTGTAACATCACGAGGGAGGTCTCCCAGAGGCTGACTTGTTGTGCCTCCATAAACGCTGACAATGGACCCCGCATCGTCATTCCCGAGCGGAAAGATAACCGCTGGGGTTGTCACTTGAGTTTGGGCTACGCCTCCGATGCCTATAGATGCGACCTCGGGCGGTGCAATAGTTGGTACACGTGGTTGAGGTCCAGCGCTGGCCCAGCCATATGGTTGGCCATCGGAGCTGTAACAGCTGAGAACATTCAAACCACCGCAGACTTGCGACAAGTCGCCGGAGCACGGTGTTGAGCACACTGTTTCATCCATCAGCGTCGTTCCATTGAGGAAGTTCCCACAGAGACAACTGTTGCCGTTTTCTGTGCCCGCCATGAGATATCCTTTGCTCACGCAATGCTGCACACATGCTTCATTAGTGAGGAACGGTATCTCGGTGGTCTCTATGCTGAAAGCCCTCTGGCTAGGATCATCCCTCCAACAGCCGCAGTAGGCCCAATCCGTGACTTGTTCGGGCAAAGGCGGCTGTGGCTGACTCGGCACGCTTCCTCCTGGTGTAGTTGATGGATATGGATAACTACTAGTGAGACTCGTAGGGGACATGGACACGGCTGTGGATTCACTCGAACCTCCACAGGGCCCGGCTGTTTGAACGGGAGCGCAAAACCATCCACCTTGGCAATGAGCACACGGCCAACCAAATCCGCACGGAGCCGACTGCGCTGGCGTTTGCAGGGGAGGGCAGAACCACCCATCGAGGCAGTCATTGCAAGTGTATCCAGATCCAGGGCAGGGTCCTTGAGCTCCATTATTCCCGGCAGGCATCGTAGTAGCGCCGGGGCAGTCGCAGCTGGTTGGAGATAACTGCGAGTCAGACGACGTTTGACACGATGGGAAGACTGTCGAAGTCACCGTCTGGCTAGCGCGATGTTAAAGAATAACCCCAAAGATGGGGGAAACAAATGGGTACCTACGCGGGTATTGATTGCGCCGAGTCGAGATTACATGACTGCATCAAGGTTTGGTATTCGGTTATAGTGGTAAGTCCATTCGCTTTGTAGTATGTCAGCTTTGCAATAAGAAGACTGGTAGGGATAGACGGCCTGCTGAGACGTACCAGAACCTGCGGGAGCGCCCGTTGGATATAGCGTAGACGGCAGAGGTGCAAGAGTCGTGGGTGATAACCTAAAAACCTCGGTGCTACTTGAGCTCGTAGCCGTGCCCAATGCTGTTAGAGCACCCGAGGGCAAAGCGGTCGGTGCAGTAGCTGATGTCAGAATGTTAGGGGTGGTAGGGGAACCCAGTACCGTTGATGTGCTTTTAGAGTCGTCGTCGGTTAGGGTGGCGTCCATGATGGTAAAAGGTGCTGTTGCGAGTTCGGAAGAGACCAGGGCCACTGCAGAGGACATATCACCGCAGATCCCAGCGACTGTGGCAAGGACGCCATCAACAGTGGTGACTACACCGCAAATATTTTGTTGAATCAGGTCCCCTACCAGTGAGAGAGGTCCGTTCGCGGTTCCGACAACGTCAGCCAGCCCGCTGCTGATGGCTTGCTCCACGTCTTGCACTAATGGGCGTGGAAGATGGGAAGCTTCGTGAGTGGTAACTTCTTTTATGATGCCACCCACTCCTGATTTTAGCGAATCAAATAGCCCTCCTATTTGGCTCAACGCTTCCGGCGCCTGTATCTGATTGTCGGCGGTCTCCGCATTCATAGGCGCAATGTTCGTGGCTATGGCTTCCGCAGACACAATAACATCGAGTGCGCGCTCCGTAACCGCGGCGATAAGGCTAGGCGCTGCAGCGGGCACCATATCGGTGAGAATGCCTTGTAGTTTGCCGGCGAGACTAAGCAACTGGGCTTCTGGTACTTGAGAACTGGCGGGTAGGGGTAGGGGGGTTGGGCCCGGCTCCGGCCTTGTAGTGGCAAGTGGCACACCATCCGCAGTCTGTCCACTGGTCTGGTTAAGTATGGAGAGTCGATTTTCGATGCCGGCTGTGACCTCAGCTACCAATGAGCTGGCTACATTTGCCGGGATCAAATTTCCTAACAGACTAGGCACGACGCCAACCACGCCGCCCAACCCAAGTAGGCGTTTCTCGAGACTTATAGATGACGTGCGAGCCTCCAGAGGATACTCACGCTTGTAAACTGAGCCCACAGAGTAACCTTGTGTGACTAAAACGGTGGTCATGAGTCCAGTGATGAAGAAAATTGCAGTCAAAAGACATTTTGTTGTTGAAGGAGAGCGGAAACCTGGTAGCATAACTTTCGATGGACGAGGAGGCGGACGCACAGGGCATCACACGGCAGAGACGTTAGGCAAGGCGTGTCTTGAACCCCGGACACGAATACCTCGAAGCGGCAATGCCGACGGCTATATGAAGCGTTAAGTGGCGTGTTGAGGAAAACAGGACGTTCAAAATTGGGCCAAAATTGAAGTTTGCAAGTCCAAAAACACCAAAACAGATGGGATAGGGTTCGTAGCGAAAGTGGAAAAAAGACGAATGAGAAGAGTGACGAAGTGAGGAAAATGGGTAGAGCTTCGAATATTAGATAGCCCCACGAATCTCGCGCTTTCCCTACCGCCTCTTGTTTAAAGCGCCATTGCGCTTGCCGAATAGGTATGGAGTGAAGTGCCAGAAGGCGCGGCGATAATGGGTAGGTAAGCGCATTGTGCGATTCAATCCTTGAAGTACCTACCTTCCACGCAGAGAGCGTAGCTTCCATGAGAGACTGGAGTGCTGTTGAGCAATGTCTACCCGCGTCTTGGCCTTTATACTCCGCGCACCTGCGAACCACCATAGGTGAGCAAGGCAGGACTGGGAAGTACTACGCACTGGGTATGTACCTAGGTACCTAGTCATACCACTCACTCGAGACTCAGCACGATGGGTCGACGCATCCTCTCAGCAGAGACGGGATAAAATCATGGCAGACAGTGCCAGGGTGGAAAACATACACGGGAACTAGCAAAGAGTATGTTGAAATGATGGGACACAAAACCCACAAGTGTCACATGATAGGTGCTATTTTTGCTACCTCAAGCCGATGCCTGCCTACCTGGCACCGATGCAAATAAACAAAGCCCGAAAAGAGATCCACGCCGTATGCCCGAAACTTTCTCTCTAATATCTCTTGCCTTCCCGGAGAGTATCCGCGTATTCCTCGAGCGGACTGCGGATAAGCTTCGTCTCCTTCCACAGGTTGGGCGTTAAGAATCCGTAGCAGTTAGAGATGGCCGCGAAGGTAGCTTTGAGGGTGTTCTCCAGGGTCTTTGTGGAGCCGGAAGAGGATGTATACGCATCCTCAATACCGGCGAGCTGAAGGAGACGCTTAACAGCGGGAGAGGCAACGATCTGTGTACCACGAGGAGCCGGGATCAACTAATTTCAAAGTCAATATATGCATCGTATCCTGATATCCGAGTTCAAAAGGGTGGCTGGTCCACATACTCTGACTGTGACTGAACCGCATTTTCCACTCTCCTTCACGGGTAGAGAGTGAGGTGTACCAAGGTTGGTACCCCAGTAACCACGTCGGACGGGGATGACGCTCAGTTTGGCGATGATGATAGCAGCACGGATGGCGGTCGCAACTTCCTTCGAAGTCTTGATGCCCAGACCAACATGGCCCTCCGAATCACCGATGATGACGATGGCCTTGAATCGAGTTCGCTGACCGGCACGAGTCTGCTTCTGGACTGGCTTGATCTGGATTGGGGCGCAACATTGTATTAGCACGTGCTTGTTTCGTATGCGGGGGGGTGTCGCATTCGTCTTGACTGGGCTCGAGACACAATAGACAATTTGAGGGAACCAGCCGAGACGAGCAACTCGTTTGGAGATAATAGAAAAAGGAGTTGTACCTTCATGACCTCGTCCTTTAGCTTGGGGAGGAAGAAATCCACAATCTGGTACTCCTTGATAGGCAGCGAGTGCAGGTAGATCTCCTCCATGCTCTTAATCTTGCCAGCCTTCACGAGACGGCCCAGCTTGGTGACGGGCATCCATTCCTTCTCGTCCTTGGGACCACCACGTCGGCCACGTCCACGGCCACGGCCACGGCCACGATCACCGCCACGGTCGCCTCTGGAACCGAAACCTCCACGGGCACCGCCGCGATCACCTCTGTCAGCCATATTGGTCGCTCGAATTAGATCGGAGAGTACAGAAAGGAATTGGCCGTCGAGAAGTGGTGCTCTCCGGGCAGTTATAGTAGGTGTTGAGCTGTGAGGTTAGTGCCGACTTTTTGAAGGTTGGTTGGGGAATTTCGCCAGTGGAGGGGGACCGCAATAATTTTTTAGGAATTGGCATAGGTTTGTGGGAGGTAGGTACTGCAGCCGAGGTGGTCTGTGCCACACCCTTTCACTTTACCATTTCCCTCACTAAGCTAGTATAAAGGTAGCCTAGACTTCATTAGCTCCTCTCCGCTCCTCTCCCTTATTCCAATCAGAGGGGTTGCCATCCAGCTAGTGACGATGTACCGGTAGGTACCTGCCGGGGCCTGCCTACCGCACTTACGTAGTACTGTACTTAATACAAGTACTTTACACAACCCTCTGATCTTCGCTGATTGAACCGCCAGTTCAACCTCACTCGTGAGCCTCGCAGCGGACCGGTGTTGGGTAATTACCTGAAAGTAAACAGGTATGGACATGATGTAGATACTTACGTTAGCTGCGGAATCTACACATGTTTACGCATGTTGCTAGGTGTTTTATTATGTATGATATATATAGTACGGAGGCTCACTCTACTGTGGGTGGGAGACCTGCATTCCAAAAATCAAGATGTTGTCCCAAGTTCACTTCATGTCCATGTAACAGAATGTATCTAATAACCGCGACAAAATGCAGCGTTTCGACCACTTGCAGTAATCTAAGCCGGAGAATGGCAATGCGAAATAGAATTGTAAAGCAGCTACACATCGTACTGTCTCGGCCGGTAAGATGGAACAGCTAGGGAGACTAGACTACTTGCATTGTCACATAAGGTACAGACGCCGCAGGGGCACACAAGAGCTTTGCAGCGCTTTAAGTGGTTGTTATATTTACGTGCCGAGGAGCACAACTACCAATGTCTAGTCGTCACGAGTAACGACACATGGTCCCTTTGGAGGGCTCGCTAGACAATGTCCTTGTGCATCACGTCCACGACCACCCTAGCTCCGCAAAGAATTATTATTCTCCCTCCGGGGGGTATATGCAAATGTCTGCGCAACCACTGACGTCGTCATCGTGTGACTGTGCTGTGGTAGCACCAATGGGCGTCTGCACATGCCTTTCCGAAGCCAAGGAGGCCGGTGTTCAATGTGAAAAAATCATGGGTGAGTATCATGACCCTTCCCGAGTGCGTTTTACTCGTGGATAATCCCTCCGCAGTCCACGCTATGCCATCTCTCAGTAGCCCGCCGGTCGTCGATACGACTACTCTATTTGCTTCTTCTTTCAACTCTTCACGTATCATCCACTGTGGCTCCTTTTGCTCGATCGTATTTTCATCTCATCCTTCTTGCAATCTAGGCGTTTTATTGAAAGGAGAATGATAGCAGACGCCGGTGCTCGCAAAGCTGAAATCAGAATTTTTTTGGGACATTCGTTCGTGGTATTGATTCAAGGTGACTGGCGCAATGGGTATGACTGAATAAAGGAAATGGTAAAATGGAATCAAGTCGCTAATGCCATGGAGATATTCCGAACCCTCAATTTATGCAGCAATTTTTCTCTTCCAATGGTACAGGTCGTGCAGTGAAATGGTGGCAGTAAATGCCGTTATTTGGTGCCGTGATTATAAACAGAGTTGTTGCCTAAGGCGCTTTGACAATATCAAGATCCGATGGTATCGTTCCTAAGCCACCATCTGGCTATGATATTCGTCGTACGGGTAGGCAGTGTATTGCTGATTTTGTTGTCTTTGATAACCAACCATGTCATGAACTTGTGGGGTGGGTGTCACGGGACATCGAGGCGGAATGTACTTGTTCGTGGGATCGCTGCTGTTAAAACACATTCCATCTGGAGTAATCGGTGGCGTCATATAACCGTCCGCCGGGCCAGGGGCTGAACCGTAGCCCTTCTGCGGCGTGTTGTATATAGCTGACTGACTGGAGATCAAAGCTGGCTCGGCAGGAGGCGACGGGGGTGCTTGTTGTGCCCTTCTGGATAGCGCCGCCTGTTGCGCCATGAACTCTGCTAGAACAACCGACACTCGAGAGAGATGAGGCGACGAATACTTGCGAGATAGTGTAACTGATGGTTGATGCAGGTGTCGAGATAATGTGAGAACTGTCAGGTGTTCGACGTGATCCCATGGGCCATCGTTGACCTCTGGTCTTCCCATGACAGCGCGTGCGAGGGCCAGTGAGGCCCGTGCCATAACCGATGGTTTCGTCGACACAAAATCCCGATGGTATAGTGCGATTTCACCTAGGTAAGCAGCCATATGCTCGACTTCGCGATCGTCCCCCTCTTCTGCCACAATCAGTTGCGTGAAGAAATCCACTGTTGGGGTGCCAATGGTCCAGTCGAGGGTGTTCAGAACGTGCATCTCCATCTGTGTGAACATGCCGGAATCATACAATCCACAGCACATGTTGTTCAACTCGTTGATCTGGGGTACCCTGTCCTTTTTATCTCCGTACTTGGCAGCGATCAAAAGTGCAGCGCACCCAACAAGTTGATAATGCTGCTTGTAGACCACGCGTTTCGAGCAATATCGGTCTAACAGATTGATTGTCAAGAAGAGGGTCTCCGGAAGTAGCGCAAACGCAGCGTGAGCCTCGACGAGGAAATCGATCAGGTATGGTCTCATAAACCACTTTATTTCCCGTTGCATATCGATCAGATTCGCGTCCGGTAGCGTTTCATCCTTTTACAACCTGTTAGTCCTTGCATTCCACAAAGCATATTGTGCAACGGATGAATAAGGCATCGTCATGGTAATAGCCTGAAGTTTTGGAGATATTGCTTACTTCCATCTGTCTGACGTGTTGCATGATATCCTCGAGATACTCTTCGCCGGCGAGGCGGGAGAGATCATTGGCTATCATTTCTTGTCGGTTACGGGCCAACTTCTTCGCCGCATCCTTCATGTCGATACGGGGGAATTCATTGCTTTCGACGAAGAAGTCGGAGTCTCTTGCGGTACCGAATGCCATTTTGTTTGGTATGGATGCTCGTCGGTTGTATGGATGTAACTGAGCTGGTGGCTCGGTGGTGGATTGGATGTCGAAAGAGTGGCGGTCAGGTTCTCCAGGAATCTTGGTATGTTGAGTGAGAGTATTAAGTTGGTTTGGTATTTGTGTGTAATGAGCGTATTATTCCAATTGGAAAGACAATGGTAACATTAGGTTATTAATGAGTGTGTTGAAAAGTAACTGAGAAAAAGACACAAATGAATGACGGATTCAACGGGCGTCGACACTACGAAATCGATATTCCGAGGTCGACCGGGCTTGGGGGTAGGCCCTTTAAGAGTGAAGTTGAACGACTGAATATGCCCTGCGGTAAATCTGGTCAGCCCTAGGACGAAATCGATAGTTTTGCTATCGCGCAACAAGACCACTAGATGTTTTATGTCTCGTGGGCTGTCGAATGGACACAAGGGGGTTGACAACAAATTGGTATCCCTTACCGCCACAATTAGTCGACAGGAGATTAAACAATTCCTGAGGAAGAAGGTGGGAACAGCGAGTTAACGGGTCCCACGGGGCAAGCAAGTCTATCTGCTCAACGCAAAAAGAATAAGAAGCGTGTGTGTGGAGGGTACCGTTAGAACACTATGGGTCTATCGGTATGCCACTATCGAGAACATCACACAATCAGAACCACACATGTCCAGTATTTAAGCTCATTGGAATTGACAGCTAATCACGTACCTCTACACAAGCGACGCTTCTATCGGGCGGTGTATGTCAATGTGACTGGGCTCATGTAGGGCTTGGGTCGTAGGCTGCTCCAGTCAGTCAGTGTCAGACTCTAATTTTATAGAGTCTGAGACTGAGATGTCTGGAGTAGGTCCACTTTATTATAATGGCCAGAGTCAGATTCCAGGTGCCGCGGACACAAAGCAGCGGTCTCTTCGACGGCGAGGGATGACGATCGAGGAATGAGGATTAGGTATCGACCGATTATTCGAACCGGCCAAAGGGCGGAAGAACGTAGGTGGGTGGGGAAATGAAACGAGCCGAAGAAGCGATGGAATTGTGGTGATTGACAGATTCCTCGTCGAAGGAGAAGAATTATTAATTGGGTGGAATTCCAACAAGGACGGTCGGGTTGCCGGTTGATACTCGAGGAAAGAAGGGCTTCGGCGTTAATAAAGCAAATAGGGGAGTCTATCTGCTTTTTTTGTTCCTGGCCTTTTCCTATCCTAGGTATACCGCCAACTATCGAACTCTCGACTCGGCCTCCTGTACTAATCCTTTTCAGCTAGAGACTGACCCTAAAAGATTTTGTCTCTCCTCCGTTCCTCTCCTTTTCATTGAACAAGGAGACAGTCGTGGGAGATGTGTGGAGAGAGGAAAGGGAACGAATGAATCGGATGGAGGAGGATGGGAGGTGAGGAAGGGGAGGAGAGGAGAGATGGCCTCGAGTTGGAGGAGGATGCAGGAGATGAAAAAGGATTGGAAGAGATTGGCTTTTAGGAGAGAGGTACTTTTAAGACGCAGACGGCCGCCCACAGTACAATTGAATGTACAAAATTATGTGTACCTACACCAAGAAGGATGTACATTTCCATGTACGGGATGGATAGGATGTACAGGGGAGGAACCACTGCAGACTGCACACCACCGCCCTACCAAGACTGGGACGGGCCATTATTGGGATCATTGGGGATGGGCCTAGCGTGCCCAGCAGGGGCAGACAAGGAACGCGACACGGCACGGCCTCTAAGAAGCAAGAGAAGAGCTATGCTGAGATGCAGGACAGAAAGTACCTAACCCTCGGCTTGATAGTTCACTGTACTTTCCGACAGGTAAGTATTTACTGTACCATGCTTTGGAAACCCTATGCAGGCCTACTGTAAACAGGCTAGGCAAAGGGGACCCTAATCAGTAATGGAGGTCCTAATGAATAGGAAGCACAGTGTGCGTATGTGTAGCGCCGACAGGTAGGTAGCATGTCCACTTCCTGTGGGTACCTCAAGTAGTGTGTATAGTTACTCAAGAAATCATGTACCTATCCCTTCTTCTTTTTTCTTCTTCCATTAGTGTATGCTAACTTTTGCTATGCTCTCTTTTATGGTCAGACATAGACGTATACTATAAGATAGGATAATTTTCTACTTGTAGTGTCACTCTGCCTGCTAGGCTACGCAATGTGTAAAGAGGCCGTATGTGCTTGCGTGTCTATCCAAAACTTGTAACATACCTGTGTCAAGTTGGCAAAGTTTGGGAAATCCCAGCCCTGGCAGAATGTCTTTTTACTCCGAACAGACCTACCCCTACCTACTGCCGAACAAGCCAAAGTACCCGTTTCTCCATTATCCTTTGGAATGGTGTGCCAGGCACTCCAGGCACTGGTATTTGTCCCTAAACACCTAAGCACTCGATCGTCTTCTAGCTAGAGATACCACGTAGTCTATTTGTACCTTGCGTAGGAAGCAGGACATATTCTACCGTTGCAAAATAGTCGCAGATATGATTCTATCTACGAGTATGTTAGGTCAAAGCAAAAGCAGGCAGTTCAACCTTATGGAACTGACCTATAACCGCCCACATACCCTGACATGTCCCATGACAGGACGTCGATGCATTATACAGAGCAATGGTAGGTAATAGGTCCGCTTGGCTGACTCGTCAGCTCACAAGTGTTTACCTCTCTTTATTTCAGGTAGAAAAAACGCGATTAAGTAGCAACTTCCAGGTTCACCAATGTTTCTACTTTTTGCTTAGGCCAGGTAGGATTGGAAAAGTTGAAGGGAAGCTTGTTAACAAAGTATCTCTAGGTAGGTTGTATACAGCCCACCTACTACTTTTTCTAGCTTATGTGGTGCCGACCTACTCGTACTTGCATATTGTATCTTGAGACTTGGAGTTATTATTCTTTATAGTTGTATTATATAAGCTTTGATTCTTGTTGTTTGTAATTTCTCTCCTATCAAGGTTAAATACACTTGTGTGCCTTCAACTGATTCCTCTTCTAATTCCCTCCTGTGACAGTAAGTCCTAGATAGGCTCATGATACTGCCTCATCTTGTACCTACTTGTCGCACCATATTCCAAGGCTCCTCCAATTTCTTGCCAAGATGTACATAAAGTTGTTAATGCCAAAACAGCCTGGTTTGAAGAAATTGAAGCACTGTGCCACACTGTCACAACCCTTACCTATTTGTATCATACATATTTTCAACCGACACTTATTAAAGTAGAGTAATCCACGTGTTAGTCCAGTTGATAGGTGAGCTTACAGTCCTGTTGTGGTCCATTGTTCCGTGATTGATACCTATCATGTAGGTTTGCTCCTATTGTTTGGATAACACCTACATTTCTATATTTTTGTTGCTTTTGGTCCCAAAGTGGTTCCTTGTATAAATAAACAAGATGTCTGTTTCATTGTTGTTGCGTGTTTGTTTGTTTGGGCGGCCTTGCAATACCAGGCCATCCACGGTCTTTTGTTCTTTTAACGCCCGTTTACCGACTACCATCCTTCAAGTACTCTCTCTTACGAGTACTTGTACATGATAGGTAGCCTAACTGGCGTTGTTGATAGCAATCCTACCTAGTGGTCAAAAAGATATGCACGTAATTGTGCTATGCTAGGTATGAACCTCTCAGCTTGTTTCCGCCCGTCGCAACGGTAACATGGATTATACCAGGTGCCAGGCTAGTGCGCATAGATGTACTATAGCGCTAGAAAGCTAGGTAGTTGCTAGCAACGGTTACTGACCAGGGGTGCAGTGGAAGTACGGTACGTCGTCAACATATGTAGTGCCTCATAAGTTGAGATGTTCAAATATTGAAGGTTGTTGCTCTTATTTGAAACTGCCTTAGGCGGTAATAAGCTTCTACGTCTCATTAACATTCAAACGTCAAACATGTAATCTCTACAGGTAGACATGAATTAGATAGGCAGTAAGGTATTCATAACCCGGGCACCAAACATATGGACAGGGCTCCGCAAACGCTTTCAACAGGTACAGACTGGCTACCTTATAACACATGGGCTGAGCATGGGTCATTATGTGTACGTATAGGCAAGTGTATGTAATCAATACTACCTAGGCGCAGGGTAGGATATATTATTTCTGGAACAAAATGGTAATTGATGCATTGTCTTGAATCTTTGCTTGGTGTTTTCCTAGAACCCGTGTCTGTCTAGTTCTACCGTCAAATATGGTGTCTTGGATGAAACGTCATACTGCTTACCTACTATACTTGGCATTTATGTACACATGTAATCGTCTCCATGTTATCAACATGGAATACCTAATTCAACTTTTCTACATTTTTTTAGTTGGTAAGTAAGTAGGTATGCATGTATAGTCTAAGTATATGCCCGGCGCTACGGCTTATACAATGCTGTCTGGATGGCTCATGACTTTCTGCCAGACAGCGTCTGGAAACGTTGGCAATAAGCCTTCTTCTCGGTTGACTACACCGCAGAAGAGATATAAACACATACAAGTAATAGCAGAATGAATAAAAGAAGGAATAATTTAATATGTGTGCACCAGGTGAGGAAATTGGAAATGTGCGGTATGTAGGCTTTTAAGACCACACTTGCACTTAAACTACCAACATCGAAGATCATCTCCAAGTGGGGATGTATGGCGTGGAGAAGACAAGATTACAGCTGACAAGTACGTCCAAACCACACCAAGTAGCGCCAGTCTTCTGTCTATTTTGTGATGTACATGATACGGCCCCCCACCTATATACTTGCTGTGATTTATACGTATAAGTCATCGAAGAGTAGTGAGACCCTGAAAATTTGAAGAGAAAATGCTAAAATCACATCGTAATGGATTACACAGACGCGCGTTGCAATCACGTACAAGGCTGTAAATAAAGGCCAGCCATATCACTTAGGGACTGGTATGGAAAACAAGATAATGGTGCAACCTACTGCAGGACCGTAGATCAGAGTGCAAGACAGGTGCTTAGGACGGAATTGACTTTAATGGACTGAATATATGATGCGGCACGGGTACGCATGTGGTAGGACCCAGAAAGGAGGTGGGAGATAAAATAGATTTAAACTGACTGGTAAAGATGTTGTTGGTATGGTAGAGGGATGCACATCCAAAAGTTACCTACGCTACTGTGCTCGTTCTTACCGACCTACAGCATAATTTAGATTTGTTTTTCAGACTTCACCATGATTAGCCAGGTCCCCGGCACGCCAGGCTGACCAGTGACATTGTGGGAACAGCCTAATGCACACCAGCAGCGCCTTTAATTTTTTCGCTCCGGTGCGACAATATGATTGAATCATGGGCTCGTGTCTGTCCCGCAAGTTAAATAAGGCGAGCTGCAAGCGGTGAATACGTATCCGTAAGACGTTCCTAATTAGATAGACGCACCGAGAGCCAGCACGAAGCATCATGATAAGCGAAATGTCGACACAATGAGTGATTAGGGGGCACACAATTGCGTGGGTGGGATCAGGTACCATACCGCCAGCGGAACCACTTTACGCGCTCTAGGGCGGGCGACGGGCGCGCTGATACCTCTACTGTACACCTCCTGGACTGGCGCAGCAACCGGCCTTCCAAGGCTGGAGACCGCTTCAGTGGGTTTGATGCTAGGCTTCGTCACAAATCTCCAAATTTACTTCACTTGCCTAACCTAGGGACTTTACTTGCTTCTACGGTTGAAGTACGAGTACGATTTCCGCCCATTCCATTACGCAGGGCAGTTGGTCGACCCGTTTGTCCCAATGCGCGCCAGTAGGTAGGCCAGGGGTAAATTTGCGGACAACAGCTCCTAGCCAATCAAGCGGTACCGACGCGGTTTACACGACTTTGCAATCAATTAATCATGCGTGTTGTGTATGGCCGGAAGGATCCATCCTACTGCAGGCCCGGGACAAGAAACATACCTTCTCGATCCATCAGTATTTCCTGGCCTCGCACGCGAATGCTACACGGCCATTGATTCGGGCTTGTCAGCTCACTCCCCAAGTCCCCGACGGCCAATAGAATTGTTCGATTGTAAGCTCGGCCGGGACGAGCCCAGCCGCTACTCAGCCTGGAAAGAGATCTTGAGAATGAGACGCTGACCCTATATTAGACTTCCGATTTCTTAAAATGCCGACCAACGGGCCCGGCCATGTCTAGGGTACTGAACAGTTTTATATAACAACTAACGGGCGGTAGATAATGAGAAAATAGTTCCGCTACCGAATTACCAGCCGACTTCACTTTAACGGCAGAATTACTACGCAGTTCAAACGCCGTTTAATAGGGCTTCAATATGCTATTATGCCCCTGAAGAATACTCTGAGTGAGCATTGCCGCTTGCGCAAGAGTCCATGGATGCAATGCCTATCGTAGCCTGCCCTATCATGGCTTGAGCCGCCGATGACATAGGGAACTATATGCAGCTTACGTTTGTAGTTATCAGGTATACCCTTGTAGGGTTGTCATCGGTTTCAACTTATATTTCCATATAAACAGATAATCATGGCCAAGGCAAAGAATGTAGGCATTGTGTGAACTGATAATGGCTTGGCAATATACTTAACATATTTTTGCCTACAAGGACAATATGTATTTATATAATTTCTGACTACTTGTGCACAAAAGACCTTCATTTTCTTCACCTAACCTACAGCCGTCAAGCTATAGTCTGGCCTGCCAATATTTTTTGCGGTTTGCTAGAACAACTTTGAAAGATGAGGTACTGCGCATTACAAAAGCCTCTAACCTAGTCACATTCCAACCCAGTTTGAAAATATATTATAAGTAACCGCCGTGGGAAGGCGTGATGATAGTTTGGAGGACCGCCCATTATCTTAGCAGGTGGCTAGTAATCTCTTGAGTTTATCCTGTGGCAGTTTGCCGTCTCTTGTTAGACGCAGTTAAGACGCACTTCGCCTCCGACCAAGTGATGCAGTGGCATGATGTGGGTGCCGGGTGTTTGCGCGCTTCGCGACACAATTTACTCGTAGGGTTTATTTTGCCTTCCCCTTGTTGCATATGCAACACCTATAATGTTGGCGCTGCAACTTGCGCCTTGCACCAAAGCTGATATCAGCCAGTCTAACTCTTCAAAATACTCTACGCCCCCATTCAAAGAGCTAAGTAGCATGTTGTACCAGCTCTTTTTACCAACACATATGACCGATGTTTGATTACACAAGCCGGCACACCATACCTAATAATGCAAATTAATGATAAATCAGCCAGCAAGGCACGTAGGCATTGTCATGCTCAGGTTTCGTGATAGAAGCAAGGCAATCAATCAGCTATGTAATCCCGCGCGGCCTGCTGAACCAGGCAAATATGCGCACATTAGTATGGCCCGCCTGAGTATAGTGCCTACATTATGTACGTGTACACACATAAAAACCCGGCGTAGGTACCGCCTACGCCCAGTACTCCTACAATTGCCTACCAACCGGGTAACATAATGTACCTCGGTCAGCATCCGCTTCCAACACAGTACCAAGCCCGGTGGAAGAGAGTCATATACCTACCCAAATGCTTGTGGCACCGTCTGCCCGATCTGAAATCTGCGAAAGGGGAAAAAAGAAGATGAATACGGCATCCATATTGAAAACTATCGCAGGGCAAATTTCTCTTAAACAGATATTTGGAACGAGGTAGACAAAGGAGAGCCAATGGTATGCCAATTAAACCTTTATCCTGAAACGCAGCATTGAACAGGCACAAGTATTTCCCTGCTTGTTTTGTAAGGAGTGCCCCTCTATTAACAACAGGGGCTACATTCGTTGTAATCATGAAGCGGGGACCAATGAGGTCTTGTGCAACGATGTTTTCTAAGTTCTCAGCGTTGACCATTTATGATTTGAGCTTTTGACAGGGGATGGATGCAAGCGGACAGCACTCCATGATTAGCCATTACTAGCCAATGCCTACATACCTACATCAATGTAAAAAGAAAGGGCAATATTTGCAAGCCAGCTCTGAACGTCACGAGTAAATAAGCCTGCACAAATTGTAGGTAAGACTGAGTTGCTCAAACAAGGCCTCGTATTTCTTTATCGTAAATCGGATACAGCAAAAACAGCATCATTGCCTGCAATGCATAGAATTCCTCTAGGACATCGTCTACTGCTGATATCTAGATATTTGCTAATTAACAAATATATCCAAGAACAGAAGTCACAAGCAAGCGCACAATCACCTATCTAATTAGTACCTAGCAGCCCTAGCTATTGGCTTGGTTCGGCATACGCTAAGATATGTTGCACATCAAACAGAGTATGAACTGCATCCCGTTGTTCGTGTGTTTCCTATTCTGTTGGCTACCTCCCCAGCCATCTCCTAGAAATGGATCTACTTAAGATGACTAGCATAACCACTTGATCAATGTTTACCAATGGTTTCCTCTTGGGCTTCTATTTCCGGAATAGAATCGTCAAGCGGACACTATGACGTCTTAGAGGCTATCGAGGTGGGGCGGGATGGTCGAGTCTGGAGAAGGCCGAACTCAACGTAGATGGGCTAACTAGAGGCTGCGCTAGACTCCGGGCAGAGTGGGGTTATTCGGAGACAAAAACCACATACTTAGTCTCTCATCCCACGAAATACTAAAGGACCCACCTCTAGTAGTCCCTCTTTGCTACGCAGAGAAAGGGACAAAATATCTGTTTAAGTTATAACTATTATTTAGGTCTAAATAAGCCCTATACTTAATTTATATAGAAACACTACTAAAACGTAAACAATTTAATAAGTTAATATAATTATATTATAATTTATAATAATAAATAAAGTTAATAATAAGTTAAAAAATAGCTTTTTTAATGTTTTTAAGCTTATTTTAATATAATTAGGCTATTTATAGCGTTTTAAAGCTAAAGGGCTATAGCTTTATTATATAGCTTTTATAAAGCTATAGCTTATAAAAGGCTTAAAAGTATTTTTACTTTATTATTGCTTTTGTTTTATATACTATTAAAGTTATTACTAAGGTTTAAATTAAAAAAGTTGTTTAAACTTATAATATTGTTATTAAAAGGCTTTAAAAAGCTTTATAGCTTATTTAGCTTAATAAGCACATATTTATTATTACTTTTGCTGCTAATAGCTTTTTTAAAATTAAAGCTTTACTAGTTATATAAAAAAAGCTTATTAATATAATAAATTTACTTAAAAATAAGTATAAGTTATATATTTACTATAAATAAAAGTAGTTTATTTTTTTACTAGCTTAAAAAAATGCTTTTTACTATAAAAAATAGTTATTTTTTCTTTTTACGTTTTTTAACTAATTATAAAAGTAGCAATACGTTTTTTTATTATACTGCTACTTTTTTTTATTACGCTGCTACTTTTTTTATAGTTTTTTTTTTTTTTTTATATAGCTTTAAATGCTTTTACTTTTTTAGCCTTTGCTTTATAAGCTTTTATAGCCTTTTTTTTAGCTACTTACTTTTTTAGTTTTTTAGCAATAATATTATTAAAACGCTAACTTTAAAGCTTATAAAACTTTTTTAAGCTTTATTAACTATAGCTTTTTTTTAGTTAAAAAAAGTGTAAACGTGCTAATTATTAACTTTTTTTAATATAATAGCCTAGTTTAGCATTTTATATATTAATTAAAAAGCTTGCTAAAAAAGTAATAAAAAAAGCAAGTTTAGCATATTTATATGCTTTTTTACTAAATAAGCTATATTACTTTTTGCTTATATAAATATATTATTAAATAATAGTAATAATAGCACCTTTAGCGTGCTTTAGTTAGCTAATTTTTTTATTAATATATTTATAATAATTAAAAGTTTATAAAGCTAAAATTTTGCTATTTTAAACTTTTTTATAAAATTTTTAGTAATAAAGCTAGCTTAATAAATAAAGTTAAAAGCAGTAACAAAATTAATATATATAAAAGTAAAGTTATTATTATAAAAGTAGTTTTAAAGTATGCTTTAATATTTAGCTTTTATAGCTTTAAATATATTAAGATTTAAAAGCTAAAAAAAGTATATTAAATATAAAAGTAAAAATAAAAAGATAATATAGTATTATAAGCAATATTTACTTACTTTAATGCTTATATAGCTAAAAAAGTTATTAAAAGTTAATAATTGCTAAATTTTTTACTTATTTAAGTGCTTTTTTATGCTAATTTTTATTTTATAATTACTTTTTTTACTTATAAGTATTATATTATACTTATTAATATTAAATTACTTTTAAAAAGTAAAACGCTAGCTTAATTTTAAATTTATAGCTTTATAAGCAAAAGTTAAAAACTATTTAAAAAAGTGCTTATTAAAGTATTTTAGCTAGTTAACTTATAAGTTTTTAATAGCAAATTTATTTTTAAAGCATATAAATTATGTTTTTAACTTTATTTTTAACGTTGCTTATACTAATAAAAAAAACACTTTAAAAATTATATATAGCAAAATAGCTTTGCTTATAGCTAAGCTATATTTAATATAAGTAGTACTTTTTTTATTGCTAAAATTAGCTATTTTAAATGTTTTTAAATTTTTAACTATAATAATAATTATAACTTTAATACTTTTATTAATATAGCTAATTTAAATATTTATTTTGTTTATATTTTAGTTATTATTTATAGTTATATTATACTTAGTAATAGTAGTAGCTTATAAGTTATAAAACGCTTAAATTGCTTTTATTTTTTACTATAAAATAAAGCGTTTAATATTAATAGCTGTTAAAATCCCTTTTAATACCCTTAACCTTATTAACTACATTAAAACCATTAGAACGCAAATATCTTATAAATATAAATATTTAGTTTTTTATATATTTATTATAAATTGCGTTAAACTTACTTTATTAAAGAAGTATATGCGCAGTATATATATATAGTACGTAACTAGTATATATAAAGTACGCGTTTTTTATGTATTAAATATATAAGGTATACGTATTTTTTTTATATTGCTAATAGGTTTTAATTAATTATAAACCTTTATAGCTATATAAAACTTGCTAAAAAAAGTCTTTATAATTTCTTTTTTCTTTTTTGTTAATTAAGTTAATATAGTACTATAAATAGTAATATATTATAATTATATTAACCCCTAGCTAAACTAATACTAATTAGTAGTTAAATTAGCAACTATAAAAAAGCAAGGTTTAAAGATAAAAACTATTGTTATACTTACTTTTAACTTAACTTAAAGTCGCTTTAGCTTTATATTGCTTTTAAAAACTACTTTAAATAAAGTACTAAATAGAAAATCTAAATTAAATTGCTTTAATAACCTTTTAATAAAATTATAATATACAAAAAAAGCTAATATAAAATTATAGTATATGTTTTATAGGTTATTTAATAACAAAATAAAAAATAATAAGCATTTTTACTACTATAATTAACTTATAGCTAATTTAAAAACTAATTAATATTAATTTATAATAGCATTATTATTAAATCTTAACCTTAGTAGTTATTTTAAATTTAATTTAAAAAAGTAATTATAATAAAAAGCTTATTAATTTTAATAGCCCCTTTTTTATTTTAAAAACGCTTATAATATAAACCTAAATTAAGCTAAAATATTTAAAAATACTAAGATAGCTATATACCTTTTTTAATAGCATATTATTTTTAAACTTTAAAAAAATAAAAAAATTAACTTTAAAATAGCAATAAAAAACAAGCTAAATATGTACGTTTTAATAAAAATAATTAAGTACTTGTATATACCTTTTAATAGTAAAGATTTTATATAAGCTGTTTAAAAAGATTTTAAAAAATAAATATATTAAAATTTTAATATATTAGTATATATAATTTAACGTATATTATTACTAATATTATAGCAAAAAAAGATTAATAATACTTTAGCAAACTTTTAAACCTTTATAAGTAACTATTTAGTTGCTATTATTTTTAATAATATAACTATTAAAAAACTTTAATACTTTTTTTTAGTTTTATTATTTAAAAAAAAAGCATTTAAAATAACTTTTTTATTTAACTTTAATAATAAAAAGTTTATATAATAGTATATATTTAAATTATAAACAATTTAAAAAGTACTAGTAATTAATTAAAAAGCTTAAGCTTTATAAGCTTTTTAAGCTTTTTAAAGCACTTAACCTGCTTTTTAACCTTTTTTAGCTTTTTAAGCATTATAAGCTATATAAGCTATAAATACTTTATATACTTTTAAGCGCTTATAGCTAGTAAATTTTTTACTTATTAGCAAGCTAGTTATGCTTTAATAGCAAGCTACTTTTATTTAAGCTATTAAGTATAAAAACATTTTAACTTTATATTTAAATTTATAAAAATTTAATTATGTTTTGCTTTATAATCTACTTTTAATATATTTAATAAATAATACTTTTTTTACTTTTAAAAAAATTGCTATATTTATAAAAATATAGCAAAAAAACCGGAATTATATAAGTAAGCTTTATAACTTATTATATAATAAAGTATAAATTTTTATTAATATATACTACTAAATTAAAATAATAAAAAACTAGTATTAAGCTATATTTTTAATAATTTTTAATAAACGCGCTAAGCAATATTTTATATAGCAAATTAGCTTTAATAAGTTATAAATAAAAATATATTTTAAGTTAAATTTGCATTTTAATAATATTGCAAATTAGTTTTAATACTTTACTAATTAAATAATAATTATATATTAAAACATTTATAAAAAAAAACCTAAATAAAACTTTTATAAAAGCTTTTAACTTTATAATTAATAAAATTATAAAAGCTTAGCAATTACTTAGTATTGTATATTAAAATAAAATTTACTTAGTAATAAACATAATATACGTATATAAAAATATATTTAAGTTTAATATAGTACTTATTTACTAAAAGCTAATATTTAAAAGTTTATTTTTTAACTTTTAAGCATATTTATAAGTAGTAAATAATAGCAAAAGCAATATTATGTTTTATATAAATTATAAGTATAATAATTATAGTTATAATAAAAATAATTTAATACTATATTGCCTTAGTTTTAAAAGTAAATTAAACTTATTAAAGTAAAAGTATAAATATTTTATATATAAAAAAAATAGTTACTTTTTAACTAATTATTTAATTAAAAAATAATGCAAAATAAAACATTAGTTTTTTACTATATATAAAACAATTTATAGCTATAAACTAGATATTAAATTTTTTTTTTAATATTTAATAAATATAAAAAGTATTTTTAAAACTATTTTAAATTTAAACTATAAATAAAATAAAATTAATAATAAAATAGCAAAAAAATTTATTTAATTTTTAATAAACGCTATATATATATATTACGTTATAAGCAAAAATATATAGCAATTTAAAGCTAAAACGCTAGTAAATTAATTTATTTTAAAACATTTATATAAAATAAAATACTAAAGCAAATTATAAAATATAAGTGCTTTTAACTATTTAATAGTTAAAAAAGCGTAATTAAAAGCATATTTATGCTTAAATTTAAAAGCAAATATAGTATAAAAACTAAGCAAAGTTTATATTAAATTTAGTAGCAATAATATTATTAAAAGTATTAGTATAATTTAAATATAAAACCTTTTTAAAACAACTATATATTATATTTTAAATATACTTACTTTTTTTTTATTTTTACTATATAACGCTAACTATATTAATACTTATTTTAATAATATTAAAAATATTATTATTTAAAATAATAATAATATAATACTAGTTATTTATAAATAAAAATATTTATTTTTTAATACGTACTTTAATAAAATAATTATATATTTTATTAAAGCTAAATTATGCTAGCTTTATAAACAATTTAAGCACTTTAAAGCAGCAAAACTAAAGCAAATATTAACTATAAAAAGTTATAAAGTAAATTATTTTATTTTAAAAAAAATTTAAAAATTTTGCTATTATTGCTAAACGTATAACTTAACGCTTAAACGCTTTAAATTTACTTTAAAAAATAATTATAAATTTAATTATTATAACGATTAGTGTAGCATAATAGCTATATATTAACGCTATATAAAAGATTTTAAGTTAAAAAAAAAAAAAAGAAACTAGCTGTGCTAAAATCTATTTTCTTGCTACTTATATATAAATACCTAGCTAAAAATATAGGTATGCAACTAATTAAATTATTTTCTTAAGTAAGTCTAGCTAAGCAAAAGCAGTGTTTAGTACTACTTTAAACTTACTTTATAATAATATACGTAGTTTATAGGTTATATAACTATTTTTTTAATTATATAACTTTAAACTAATAAGTATAGCTATTATACTACTTTTTTTTAAAACTAAAGCTAAGGTATAAAGTGCTTAAGCTAAAGTTTTTTTTATTATAAAAGTTATTAAAAGTGCTGCTTAAAAGCTAATACTTTTTTTTTATTTAAAGCTAATACCTTTTTTTTTTTTAACATTAACGCAAAAAACGTTTTTAACAACTTACTATGCTTATATATTTTATAGTAAGTCTTTTTTATAAATATATACTTAGTTAACCTTTTTTTATTTTAGTAAAAATATTAAATTATAAGTTAGTTTAGTTAAGTTATAATATAAATAATTTATTAAATATAGTATAACTAAATATAAACTTTTATTTTTATATTTTTAACTTAAATAAAGCTAATAAGTAAGTAAAAGCTAAAAGTTTATAAAGCGTTAAAGCTTAAGTATAGCGTTTTATAGTAAGTTGCTTACTTTTATAAACAGCTTTAAAGTTATTTAGGTAGTTTTTTAGCGCTATATTTACTACTATAGCATATAGCTATTTATTAAAACGTACTAAAAGTTTAAAAGCTAAAAGGTAGCTATTATAAAAGTTTTTTAAAGCTATTAGTACATTTTTAAAGTTGCTAGCAAAGTACTAAGCATTATTTAAATTATATTTAATTTAATTTACTTAGTACTAAAAATGCTTATAACGCTTAAAAAGTTTAAATTTTAAAACTTGCTATACTTTATACTTAAGCTTTTTATTAATTTTTTTAAGTTTTAAAAAAAATTAGATTTGCTAAGGCAAAAAGTTATTAAAAGCTTTATGTAGCTAATTAGTATAAAAAAGGTTTTATATCTTATAAGTTAACAGTAAATTTAAAATATAACTATAGTTTTTTTTTTTAAAAATTTTAAATAAACTAACTTACTAAGAATTTATATAGGTAATAAAAGCTATTATAATAAAACTTTTTTTTTTAAAAAAAACCTAGTTATAAATAAAAAAGTTTACTTTTTATTTTTTTTTATTAACTTAAACCTTTTATTATTTTTAAGTTTTTTAAGCAAATTTATAAGCTAAGTTTTAAACTTTATAAGTTTGCTTTATTAACTTTGCTATATACTTAGCTAGCTTATTAATTATATTGTTAAATAATACTAAAAGCGTTAAGTTAATACATAGCTTAACTTTAAAAGCTATTTTTAAAAAGCTTATACTTAATAATAAATAGTATAATAAGTTATAAGCAAAATTAAAAGCAGCAGTATAATTACTTTAATTGTTTTAAAATTAGTTAGTATAAAAGCAAAAATATTAATTTAGCTTATAGTTAATAACTTTAATAGCGCCTTAGGTTTATAAGTAATTAAAGCTGCTTTAATAATATTTAGTACTTATTAAAATATTTAAAGCTTTTATTAGCTATAAAATAAACTATTTTTTATTATTGCTAATTTAAGTGCTTAAAAAGCTAAAAAATTAGTATAAGTAGTAGTAGTACTTTTTAGCTAGTACTTTAGCAATATTAGTTTTTTTACTTAAAATAATAATAATTAAGCAGTTAAACTTGTTAATAAAGTATTATATGTAGTTATAGCTATGCTTATTTTTTAGCATATTTTTTTTATTAACTATAATAATATTTTATACGTGCTAAAAAAAAGGTAATAAGTATAAAAAGCTTAGTGTTTTATTATAAAGGTTTTTATTATATTAGTAATTTTAGTAGTTATAAATATATTACTAAGTATTTTTTTTAAAATTAAGCTAGTAGTAGTTAACTAAAAAAGCTTAAATTGTTTTATTTTAGCTACTATAAGCTTAAAACTTAAGCGTGTAAGCTTTTTAAATTAAAGCTATTTAAAAAAATATTAAGCTATTTTAAGTAATAGCTAAAATAACTAGCTTTTTTTTATAAGTGCTTAGTTTTTAAAGTTAGTTTTTTTTAATAATTAAGTTAATTAACTTTAATTTTTTTAGTATTATTAAAAACAAAGGTATAGAAAATAGTTAAACTTTAATAAAAGCAATTATAATTTAAAAGCAAGGGCTTATAATATTTTTTAAAAAAATTAAAGTAAGCATTTAATTTTTTTTTTTTTAAGCTTTAATAGTAAAAAAGTTAGTAATTTTATAAAATAGTATATTAGCAATTATATTTTTTTTTTTTAAGCAATACTTTTACTTAATAGTAAACTTATATAAAAAGTTTAGCTAAGCTACTTATTATAATTTTAAATAGTATTTAGTAAAAAAATAAGTTAAAGCTTAGTAGTTAATAAAAATAGTAATTTAAGTACTTAGCAATTTATTATAAAAATAATTAAAGGTTTAAACTATAGCTAAAAACTTTTTATTTTATATTAAATAAGCTTGCTTAGTAAGTGTTATAGTTTTAAAAAAATAACTAATAAGCTTTTATTTTTTATTAGGTTATAGTTAAAAAATAATACTTTTAATAGCATTATAAAATATATTAGCTTTTATTTAAGTAAAAAGACTTAGCTAAAAAAAAGCAAGTACTAGTATAATATAAGCTAGCTTTTTAAATTAGTTAAAAAAAGCTTTTTATTTAAAGCTTAAAATAAAAAGTTTTTTTTTTTTTAAAAGTTAGTTTAGTAGTTTAGCAGCTTTGCTAGCGTAGTAAATAAATATGCAAACGTAGTTATAAAGATTAAAAAATAAATAAATAGTAGTAGTATTATAAAGTTTTAAAAATTTTTACTTTATAATAGCTTTAGTTTTAGCTAGGTTAATAAAAATGCTTTTGCTTACTTTAATAATTATGCTTAAGTAGTTAACTTTTTTAGTATTAAATTAAAACTTATTAATGTTGCTTTGTAAGCCGGCAGCAAATAAGTAGCAAATAACTTTTTTATAGTTTTTTTAGTGTTAAGGCTTTTTTTATAAATAAACTAAAACATTATTAGCATAAGCGCTAGCGTATTAATTAAATAAGTTTTATAGTTAAGCATTAATAAAAAATTGCTACTAAGCTAGTTTTATTTTTAGTTTAAATAGTAAGACTTTTTACTAGTAAGTATTTATATAAGTATAAAAAATAGTTAAATACTTAAAAAATAAAGTTATTTATAAGCAATAAAAAGTTTTAATAATATTAAACTTTAATATATAGCAAGCATTATAGTAGTTAAAAATAGTTTTATTAATGTTTAAAGCAATAATAATACAGTTTTTAAAGTAATAGTTTTGCTAATAATAGTTAATATAAAATTATTTTTTAATAAACTTTAGTTTAAAAGTAAAAAGTATAAAAGCTGCGTAAAGCTTTATATAAAGTTTAATAAAACTAAAAGCAAAAAGTTTATTAGTAGTTTTTTTTTTTAAAAAAATATATTTAACTAGTATTTAAAACTAAAAA